>JAYRBV010052673.1:0-17745 GCA_036023255.1 Mitrocomella polydiademata
TGGATGACTATTCCGCCGGCTGTTTATCAATATTCCGCCGGCTAATCGTTCCGCCGAGTTCTGACCCTGACCCCCCCCTGATATGTTAGCGGCAAAGCTTTTTGGGCCGACGCGCATAGGCTACTCCTATCCCTACATCGCCCTACTTCTTCCAACCTTTATGCACGCCGCGCGCTAATTCAGTAAATAAAGCGAAGGCCGAAATCCGGGTGGGAAGGCAAAGTTTGAGCTAAAGTTTTTGAGCCGTCGGCTGAATTAAAAGATCAAAGAAACTGAGAAACTACTTCTTTATACGAATTGGATTTTTTCAAACTTTGATTAGAGATCTAATATCGTATATATTATATATACCTGGAAAAAATCACTATAAACTTCTATACATACATAGTTTGTGTACAAAATCTGATCCTCTGTAAATGCATTTATCCCTTTTCGCAAAAATATGGTTGTTTTTTTACTTCAGCCTTGAAATTTCTAATAATTTGAGAATTTCTTCCTGGAGAAGCCCATATTCGGACCCATAACCCCAGACCCAGGCCTAGTGGCCCTCAGTGAAAACAACTGCAGCGCATTTATTACGGTCTGGGTTATCCTGAGCTAGCCACTTAAAATATGAATTATTAGTATTACTATTAGGGTACGGAAATTAAATTGTCCTTGTCCTGTCTATTTTATAGCGTATACTATGTTGTCTACCTCCCGTAGAGTATATACAAGCTAAGAGTCTTTCAAATGCTTGAGATATATTAGAATGTGAAAAATATAAATAAATATAAATATTTTATTGTACAATTTTTTTAAATGCTTTTCCCTCGGCATGTAATAAACGGCTATAAAAAAGAGAGTGCTTTCCTCGACATAGTCTCTATTTGTAAAACATAAATTATAAGATTAAACCTACGGCGCAGAATCAAATTTCAAGGGAAAAGACAAAAAAGAGTGCGTGGACAGGGCTAGGTTAAACGGTCTAAAAAGGAAACTTCAGCAGCCACACTTACCGAGCAACATTGGCCAACATCCATAATACAAAAATAAGGGAGATTTCCCTCATCTTTAAAAAACAAAGAAGATAAGCCAAAACCTCACCAGTGAACCTAAGCTGAAGTAAATTACTACTACAACTGCTCAGACTTTGGAGAGAAGACTGTGGGAATAGTGTAACACTGTGTTTTATTCAGAGTCATTTGGTAGTCATTATAAGGGGTTTGGCATTTAAAAAAAGATTATTTAGAGCTCTAATTCAAATTGTTTGAGAAAAAGAGGCTTTCGATTCATTAGAACCTAGATTATAGTTGGGACAGGTGATTAAGTATACAAGGTTTTGGAGAACTAAATTCTAATAAACATATTAGGCTGATGAAAATTGAATTTGTCTGACAGCTGAACCAACAAGACAATCGAATATCAAAGCAGTCTACATAAACACCAAACTTTTGATGTATTTAATGTAAAAAAAATTCCGTTTTCACTTGCTGATGAATTTTTGCTTCTTGCAGACTTTCAGATTTCATAAAAAAAGTTTGATACGTTTTAGCCAAACATCAAAGCAAGTCTTCTTAAAAGGAAAGATCTAACATGATTCTTAAATATTTTGATTACTTTTCCCCTACATAACAAAATTGATAGGTCATTTCTACCAAATAAATCGATCACTATATCTTCGAGGATACACTATATCTTCGAGGATATAACGTAGAATTTATTACTCATCTTTATTTCATGAAATTTTAGTAGAACAGGCCCCCTGAACAACCTAATACTAAAAGGCTTAAAAATCCTAGATGTTTGTTCACTTCTATAGCTTACTCCTAGAATACACCCTTTTCAGGTGTCGAGAAAGCATGCGCAAATAACAAAAGAAAATAGATGTTCTCCTTTTTTCGTCATGTTTCACCATATGTAAAAAAAAAGCTTTTTTTTGTACTGAAAAATGTAAAAAAAAGAACAATTTTTTTTTTATCTAAAGATCTAAACGAGCATAACCTCTGAAATTCTACTATACTTTAGCAGTTATATGTTCAGACATCTCATGAAAATTTCATTGAAAAATATATAGTAAATCCTAAGTTATAAAAATAAGTATTATTATTTTTTCTTCTCTTTACCGAGAAACTCCTACAAGATATTTATTTGTTACCTATCGTTTTTTTTAACACTCCAATGGAGGGTGAGCCAATGTTGACCCCATCTCTTGAACGTGCAAAACAAAAGCTAATATTGAAGATCATACAAAATAGAATGAACATGAAGACATGTCTTAAAAAAAAAAAAGTTTCATAAAAAGAAATATTGACCTTAAAAATACAAAAAGATCAAAATAAAGTAGTAAAAGACAAATAGTGCAGTTGCCAACAAGCCTTAAAAATGTGAGAAAAAAAAGGCAAATATATATTTAAATATAAAGTAGACGAAGTATGGAATCTAATTTAATGTCTTAAATATTATTTTGAAATTGAAATAAAATAACAAAAATAACTTATATATCCTTTTTTTTTTGTATAAAAAATATAATAATACAATTTTACAGAAACTGTTTCAAAAATATATCCATTTAAAAGAAGTCTATTTATTAAATCTATAGAAATCATTGTTTTTTTCGGGCATACGTTCGCAAAACGGACTTGACAATAAATATAGATTGATGTGTATTACAAGAAAATGTTCTAAATACAAAGTTTATATAATTGCAATTATTTGTTGTTGCAAACACAATATATACGTTTGAAGGGTGGGGTTTACACTACGTTATTGTTAACACTCATCAGTTAACGTTTTGCTGAAAACCGAATGCCAAAGTGCCTCTAAAGAGCTGAATATATACCCCATAAAAGTAGCTCTTTAAACCTTGTCTTTATAAAAGGGTTACCATAAAACAAAACGGGATATGTTTTTGGAAAAAAATGTTAGTTTCTTTAGGAGGTCGTTCATCTGTCGGTTTGAGACCACCGGTCAAAATCCTCTTAAACGTGTCTGAAAGAACGAGGCATTTGATGAAAGTTGTCTCGATTTGCCAGACCAATTTAAGAGACTTTCTATAGAAGAATGAATGGTCTCAAACCGACAGACGAACTATATGTTAGGGAAAGTGCTAGTGATCAATATAAAAAAGATAGTCATAGGAGGGTGGCTTAAATTCCAAACAGGTCATTTTCCTGAAAATATACCCAACAGTTGTGATTAAATTTTTTGGAAAGCCCGTATGTCAGCATATGGCTATGCCATCTAAATCTTCGAAATCATTGTTGGTAAACACAAGGTATAATCAAAGCTCGTATATTTCCTTCAAGTTTCAGTACCTGGAAATGTATAGCGCACAAATGGAGACATCACCCAGCGGGAAAATTACTCAAACAACTGCGAAGGAGTGTTGTTCTAAACTTCTCCACTGTGTTATTTCAACTGATTGCGCATCGCGGTGAAAACTTATACAGTGATCCCGTCTTTTTCATCATTATGTGTTTGTAAGATCAATTTAACGTAACCATTGTCGCCTTCAAGCGGCAGTGCACAGAATGGACATGCCACATGAAATTTATCCTTACCATGAGGTATCAAAACACGTGACCAGTATCTAAAAAAATAACACATTAAACTACTAAACTAGTTGCATAAAACAACACGGGGGTTACTTTATAAAAATAGTATTATGAGGTTGAATATTTTGAAAGCATTTCAATGATTTTGCGCTTGGATTACAATGTTTACTTATTTTTTGAGAATTTGGATAAATCAAACCCGCGAAAATTACGATCAAAAACGAAATTTATATGGATCTGAGAGTTGAAGTCTGATAAGGTACAAAAATTAATAATCAAAATATCTAAATGGAGATTTTATAATATTTTCACTTACTTAACCGTTGCTTCTGTTGTCATGTGCCCGCAAGGAACAAAAGCGTGTGACAATGGACCATTATCCAAATAAAAACAAGGTTCCAAACCGACTTCCAATCGAACGAAACGACCATTCTAAAAACACAAGAACGAAAGAAGGAAGTCGATTAGCGCGTGGTTAAAGACTCGAGTTTACTTGTTAAAGTTGAGTTTATCTTACGAATGCGCAATTCATCTTGTCATATAGTACGACCATTTTAATTCTCACATTGGTTCTCAAACTATTGCCTGATTTAAATTTGTCTTAATTTTTTGACATTTAGCTTTTGGTGATTGCCTCATATTATTTGGTCTTAATTATTCAAGATGGAAATTTTGCCATTTTAAACGAAATCTAGTATGTACTGGATGTTAATGGAAAAAAAATTTCCGTTTCTTTTCAAATTCATCATAAGTAGTATTTTTAATGAGACACATTCATTTATCGTTAACTATGTGCATTTCACAACTGTAAGTAGATTTGTATTCATACCCCTTTACAGTAAGGACAATCTCGATTATCATTCACCGGTTGATTTGGAATCATCGATACATCGAGACCAGGTCTTGCCCCCCAAGTGTGGTAACCATGAACGTGGCCACAAGTCGTATAAAAATAGGGCAAAGATTCACGGTCCTAAATGTAAACACAAGTGGTATAAAAACAAGGAAGATATTTACGTGAAAGTAAACACATTGCAACTGCAGAAGCACGTTACCACTAATAATTAAACTTTTCATTAGTCAGTATTGGAGGGAAAACAAAATTGAGTATAAAATCTTCTAAGGGGAGGGGCGAGGTGGTCATGAACGTTGTAAAAAAATAAATTGATCACTCCACCATCACTCCACCATCAACCTTCTATCTTTCATAGCTTCAAAATCGAATGCCCCCTTTCGTTTATATACAGATAAAAAAATGAACGTAATGTTCACAAGCCATACCTTTAAAATAAAATTAAACATTACTAAAGACGATATTTTTTAAACATTGTGACAGCTACTATTGCAACACACACGATACTGATTCTTACGTTTGTTTTGTTGTCAAATCGTAAAGTGGTCAAACCAACCGGACATTGCACTTTCAAGGTGTTCAAAAATTCCCTTTTCTCTAAGAGGTCGGATCTTGTCTAAAACGAAAATACGTCATCAGAACAAAACGAAAGAAAAATTAGTACAATAAATGATCCACAAGTTTTCTTTTATGTCGGAAAACGGAATGGCTACTGCTTTACAAATAAAATGATGTTTCATTTGTTTTTTGTTAATTAATGATTCGACTTCTTATCTCACCCAAAACAAAACAAACTATCTTCATTGATAATCTGACTTACTGGAGTATTTCTTAGACCATCAGGTGTCCTCCAAAGTAATACAACACCACATAAATCAATTAATGTACCATCTTGCAATGCGTTGGTACAGTCCGTCTAAATCAAGAAAAATCAAATTCAGTTATTAAAAAGATACAAGAAATAAAACTAAAATAGAGAATAAATTTTACAGTGAATTCTAGTGGTATTGTATATAGTGATAATTGGCCTATTCATGGTCATCCATATACCTTACTTTTTCGGTGATATTGCGACCTGTTTCTACTGATTACTTGACTGGTACAAAAATACATACAGTTTTGCCTCTTTGTCTTGCAGACCGGCAATGTCGCAGACCAAACATTTCTCCGGATACTGAAACCTCTCTCCAAACACCAGGAGACATTTCTGTACCCCATTGTCCTTTTGGGTGACATAATAATACGCCGTTTGTGGTAAGTCCATCTGAGTATCTTTTACCATTTGACCACTGCGGTGCATGTTCCTGCAAGAGATTTCATTTGATCATGGTTATTACTTGTACTGCACTATACATGTGGATATACTATACTAACTTAGAAGTAACATTACTAGCATATAATTTATCTTTAGGGCTATAATATCTTTGTGTTTTAGTACATTGAATGTTTTGATCATCTTGGTTGGATTGAGTATTTCTGACACAGACATTCTGTAAAACATTTTGTACGACGCGTACAATGACAATACACGATCTTTATCCAATATATGACATTGACTAAAAAATCTTAACTATAAAAGAAACCTTGCTGTTGAAAATTTTGCATAAAATTTAATTAAAAACCTTAACAACTTGTGGTGAAAAGAAGTTTTGAGAACAGTCGAGGGTGACCTGACACCCTTGATTAATGAGTAATTTAGCAGGAAGATAACGATTGCTAACTTTTACAATCTTACTCTCTTATGATAAATTGTAAATGGTCTGATCGAGTATAAAAATGAAATCAGTTGTCACGTTGTATTGAAATTGGGCATTCTTCTACACAGTAGTATTCTGAATAACTTACTCCAAGAACAATCTGTCTTTTTGCATTGAACGCTGCTGCGTAAATTCTTGTACGATGTGGTGAACTTCTTTCCACTGTAAATCTACAAGCATATCTAGAAATCGTACTTTGGATAAGTAGTTGATCTAGATTCTCTTTAACTCCCGGTATAGTGTCTACTACAATGCAGTCTATAATTGGTTCAGTTGACCTGCCCACTTGAAACAAGTCAGTTTTGGTGTCCCTTTTAAATGAAACCATTGTCCCACATCCATTTTCACTACAAAACTTTACAGTGTAACTATCGGCAGCCACCTGAAATATTGAACAGATAAAAATGTAAATACAGTATGATTAAATTTTCCAATTGTGCAAAGAATTCAAATTTATAATGGATGCTAAAGAGTAAAGAAATTTCTCTAATCTCCAACCCTGAAAATCTCAAATCTTTCTTTTTTCAATTTTTTCAATTTCACACAAAAATATGAAACCAATGTGCAGTATACCTTAAGGGAAGGAATTTTGGCGGAAAAGAAATTTGGTGATTTGCTTTCAATTTAATCCTTGACGACAACAAGTGACTAAAGTGTATTATTTGTATTACGTAAAAATTTGTCTTGTTGTTTGTATATAAAAAAGAACTATTGCATATTATTTCAATTATGTTTTATTGACAAACTTTTGACCATCCGCCAAATTAAAATCCGCCAAAATTTCTTCGCTTAAGGTAGAACATTTGAATAATGCGCAGACAATTTGATAATGGATCCATAGGTTGGTACTTAAGCACTGGTTGTCTATCACATTCAATGTTATCTCGTTGGTTCATAGAATTAAAAAAGCTTGGTTTTTAGAAATGTTGTAACAGAATAATCTACCTTTTCTACAGCTTCATTAGAAAAATCTATCTCACGGTATGGCTTAATTCCATTTGCTTCTTTTCTTTTGCGTATTTCATAACTTGTTTGGTACCTGCCTTGACTTTCAACGTTTACTGGCCCATTGTACCTAAAAATGAAAAACCATGCTTTTATGTGACATCAACAATAACAATTTTCCATGGTAACGATCACACAGTTTAACAGTGTTTTTCTGCTCTGGTTTCTGTTAATTCACATTTTACTAATTAAAGAATACTGTGGCAGATAAATATATATACAAACATCTCATAGCACATCTCATAGCTCTACCAGACTGTATGTTTTTTTCACAAGTAAACATCACTTTTAAAATAACATAAATTATAAGAACCAAACGAAAAAATAAGTAAGAAGTTATACTTTCACGAGTTTAAAAAGATGTTGTCAATCTGGTTGTAAATGGTTGATGGATTTTAATTCGCCACTCGCTTATAAAATCAAAATTCAATGTAATATGGCCTTGGCGAATAGCATGAATTTAACTGTCCAGCGCTGCAAATAATTATTTCAAACCTGCCGGCGGTAAAAGTGATCATTAATATTCCAAACCCAACGGTCATATCAAAATTTGGCCGGTCAAATTTTCGCCCTACAGTCTGATCTTTTTTAATTCTTGATATTTGTTTTTTTCAAAACCTTCTTTTTCTCTTATGGTTTTGCTTCAATAATTTTGGATGTTTACTCAACTCACTTTTGAATAAAAATAGTGTGTGTTATAAGCAAAACAGAGGTGGCAAAGCACTTATTTTATCATTCAAAGCATGGGGGAATTCCCTAGATGACCTTTGAATTGTATAAAAAAGAAATGCTTCTTTTGATGGAAAGAAAAAAACATGTGTTAAGAAAAACATTTGACCGGTCAAGATGATCACTGTTCATAGAAAATGACCGATTTCTGTATTACCGATGTTAACCATGGCAATCTTTTTGAAAGCCTTCCGTTTCATCCAAATTTGTTGAATGGACGTTAAGCGTGGCACAATGAGTTTGGATGACCCCCTCTAAAAGATGTGGGAGTATGATAGGACACACCTTTTTTTATTAATTTGTCTGATGTAACTCCAAATTTGATTTAATAATTAACTTTAGGGTAGCATCAACGGACTACCCTGAACAAACACCAAACCAGACACATAAATTTGTCATCGCCATTACACATTTTAAAGGGTCAATTATAACACAAACACACACAAACTATATTACTACTATTAACCGTAACAATAGTAATAATAGTAATAATTCTAAATTCTAAATAATCCTCATTATTAATCTAATAATAAAATTTACCCGAAAGATGTAAGTTGTCCATAAAAATCTTTGTTCTTGTTTTTCCTAATATTCATCCCTCCTCCTCTGTTATTTATTGCTGATATCGTCGTGGTCTTCCCTTTTTGGTTTTATTTCCCTACATGGTTTTCTCTCCTGAACCTAAGGTATTAAATAGAAATTAACCATTGGGCTGTTGGTTCAGTGTCATTGGAATCTTCGTTTGGATGTCTTCTTTATAATTTTATGTGACACGCGATAAAAAATCTACCATATTTGTTTTGGAAAAACGTAAACAAAATCGTGTAAATAAACACGAAATCCTTTCGAAAGTGGATTTTTTATCGCCAAGCCAAGAGAAAAAAAAATATCAACTTTGATTCTTTACACAAATGGTAAAAGGAAAAAGCATGGATGAAGTAGGAACGAAATCACCAGAAAATATTTTTGGGCAAACCCATTCATTACTCATCTATAAAACAACACACAATTAAAAAAAAACATAACAAAATTATCAAACCCACGCATGATTCGTTATTCCGCAGTATATATCGTCAATACTTTTATCTTACCTTTACTGTAGACCTTGAAATTCACGTAATAATAGGACGACGGACGACATTTCCTCAAAGGCTTGCGTGGTGAATTGCGTTTTATATCAAACGGCGTAAAACAGATATCATAGTATCAAATACATTTTCTACTCTATAATGAGAATTCAGATAAGTAGTAACAAACAATACACAGTTCCTGTATCGATGAAATCCCGTATTAAAAAAAACTGTCTACAACTTTTTTTTAGTCGCTTCAGCTTACTTATGACAACCTACATTCTGTGTGAACAATCAATTTATGAGTTAATTGGTTTTAATTAATTTTCTTACTATTGATTATACGGCGGAATTGGTTTCATTCAAATGTCGGGGGTTTTCTTTTGATTCTTAAAACAGTATTTTCTGCGAGGAAGCAACAAAGAGGTCTTGCCAAAGAAAGACGGGTAACAAATTAATGCCATTTTTTTCTATGAAAAACAAAACAACAACGTTGATTGCTCTTGGTTTTAGACCAGCAATATTTATAATGTCCACAGAGTGACCGACAACATTCCCATATAACAGTATAATTATTTCGTTTCAGGAAGGTTTTTTCTGGGTCACTCAGTGATTTGATTTTTCCTACAGTTCTGCGACCTATCACGGGAAAAAATTCTCAAATCCCCTGGCAAAATGACCAGGGGAAAAGGGCATTTCACCAGGGGAATCTGCAACCTTTTCCCTGGGAAAGAAGAATGCCACTCAACAAATATTCGAAAATGTCTAAAAAAATATTTCTTTGAGACCGTACTTTACACAATGAATGAACACAATTTTACGAGTGAAAAGACATCAACTGTGAACTTCTGAAATGTAAAATGAAAGCTTTAAAACGATGAATTAACGAAGCCGTCAAAAAGATAGTCTGAAAGAAAACTAAACTTATTTTTCACACTATATAGTACAGCATGTCGCTATATTTGTTTTTGTTTTTAAATAATTTCCTTATTGATCGGTGAAATGCACATTATGCGCTTTTTTTTTAATCGATAAACATAACTTTTGGAAGGGTCCATTTCTAAAAAATATCTGTTGCTTATATTGTCAATAAAAATGAAATCCTTTCAAAACATATTATACAGAATATACTTGTCGATTAAATCATTCATTCATACAAAAATATACATACTTCAATATAAAAAACGTATTTTCATAAATACACACAGATAATACGGCAAAGCATTTATATATCCAACTTAATCATCATCATCATCATTATCGTCGTCATCGTCTAGATCGTCAATATCGAGGATAAAATCGTCAAAATTATTCATAGCTTTCAAAACATCATCGCTGAGATCCAAGTTCATTTCAAGGCCTACTGTAAAATCTTCGGCAATTATTGGTGATGTCAAACTGCGTAATGAATCCTTGGAGGCTTTCTTGTCCGGAATTAAGCAATCGTCTTTCATTTCTTCATTGTTGCTAGGAGAAAGTACAGCCAGGGGACTATCTTCATTTAGCAATAATTCGTTAGCAGAAATTTGCATTCCAAATGGTTCCATTTCCACTAATACATCCTCGCTGATTGGTTTTGTTTCCGCCGTGGGTTCAGCATTTACGTCAAAAATTTTCTCAATTTCAACTGGTTCCGTTGTCACTGATACTTCCTGGCTGATTGGCTCTGCTTCGGTGAAAGATTCTTTTTCCTCTTCAGATGCGCTCGCTTCTATCGATCTTATCGGATCATTGTAAGAATGCACATCATTATCCGGGGCTACTCGTGCATGATCATTATATGAGTAAACACCTTCGCTTAGAGTTTCATGTGCGAGATCTTCTGTGCTGTTAATGTTGGACTCGATCATCTGCTGCTGTAGCTGACTAATAGAATCTACTGATGAACAGCTCGTAGTTCCTTCAGTATTGCAAACTGAAATCTGACTTTCTGAATCAGTAGCTTTACTGAAAGCCGGGGAAGGTGGAGGTACCTGTGTGTTTTCAGTGTGGTGACACTGCTGCAGGTGTTTATTTACCAGCAAATGAACCTCGCCATAATCTTTGACATCAATGTGCGGACATGGAGATGGGAGGAGCTGTCCTTGGTCGGCGACCGGCATTTTCTTCATCACATATGGAGACTTTTCCCTCGGTGGGAAGAGCTGGACTTGTGAGATTTTCATTTCCGCTGGAACTAGATTGGCCGCCGGCTGTTTTGGTTGGCGAATAAACATACTCCGCGAAGGAGATAAATTTCTTTGTTGGAAGGAGCCCATCTTTTGCAAACAGTCCTCCTCTACAACAGGTAGGAAGTCACTTAAATTATGCATACTTTGTGGAAGGATTGGCCTGTTGGACTGGTATGCTTGGTGGAAACGTTTACTTTCTTGACTGTAAAGACGAACATCAGTGAACATATGTTTGCTATGAAGAGGTGTTTTGAATGGAGTGAAAGAATGATATTTGTCATACGTTTGATCCATCAGTTCCTTGTTCATGTAAGAGAATTCTGAGCTTTGTTCGCTTAAAACTGAAAAAGCTCTTGAGCGCGAAGCGTGTACGTTACCAGGCGGGCCGCCTTTTGCTGGCGCACCACTCTCGTCTGCCTCATCTTTACCTAATGTTGATTCCGAAAGCATGGAGGGAGCAGTACTGATACGACGAGAATCTTGCGAATGAATTAGAGGAAGTTTGAACTGTACGGAAGAACGTTCCTTGATAATGGTCGTAGCGGATTTAGATAGACTGTTTTTCGGTATTTTGCCAGCCGCACCATCGGACATTGGGGAGTACCGGCTTCTTTGACTGACCGGTGATGTTACAGGGGCCATCAGGACCGTAGATTCTTCATCCAAAATATTCTTATCTGATCTAGAATGAAGATGAGAGGATAGAGTTAGAGTATCCTTTATACTTTCACTAACCGAAAAAGATCACTCAATTAAAACTGTTAAAATATTTAGTACCAGTGGACAAAAAATCGCAAAAATAGAACTGGAAGGTAAAGCTGGCATTTCAGCTATCATCAAACGAATAAAAAAAATTGACATCTAAAACCTCTTCTTTTAAATAGACAACATCTCGCGCCTTCTAAAATTGTCCAGTCGTTGAAACTAAACCGGAAAAATCTGATATAAAGCTAAAATTTTGCACAGTTATTCCCCTGTGTATTGAGATAACTATCACAGGAAAAAATCTTCGAATTACACCCCAAATTTGCCTGGGAAAAATGCACTTTTACGTGGCAAAACAGCCATTTTCTACAGGGGAAGTTTGTATTGACATTCCACCCCAAATTTGCCTGGGAAACTGCTGTTTTGCCGGGTAAAACTGTAGGAAAATTTGGGGTATTATTAGCTCGATCAACTCAAGTAGTTTACACGTTTTTGCTTGAGAATGCTATAAACCTATAAAGCACGATAAAGCAGCAACCGACGATAAAACCATGGCAATTTTCTTTTTCATTCACTCTTTATGCTCAATCCACTACTGCTGCAAATACCTTCAATTTTTCGCTTTCGGGTTACTAATTTGGATTCATGGAGATTTTTTTGGTGATTCTCAATGCCCAAAGAAACAAGTGTGCCAAATTTCACCTTTATATCATTTTTTCCAGGTCAAAACACTCAACGACTGGACTCAATTCATAATAAAAGTCAATTTTACTTCTGTTTTGTACCGAAACCTTGTGCACTTGTGTGAATATTCTATTAGGAATACCCTCCCCCCCATACCGACTTGGAACGAATAATTAAAAAGGGAATTCGAAATAGAGACTCATACTTCTCGAAAACGGCTTTCATCTCTTCATCATTCTCTTCCTCCTCTCCTCCCTCACCCTCCTCCGTATTGCTTCCAAGTGCTGTCAATGAACAATACGAACTCGTTTCACTCTCAGCAATCGGTCGAATCAGTATATCGGACGCTAGCGAGTTCATTCGGATGGACTCTTTACAATGATAGTGCTCAGGTAAGGGATACCTCTGCAGTGCTTTCTTGGAAATGCTAACACGTGACACGTCTAGTGCCAGCCTCTCTTGTTCTCTTTTCACTTTTAGATACTTGTTCTTTTTCTTACTAAGACGATGTTTCTGCGAATGAACGAGCCGAGGTGCTTTGTCGAGTAGGGTTCCGTTTTCTATATACATAACGCTCTGACGCGATTGACGCTTTGGGCGATTGGGTGTTTCGTGTTTGCACGCGTGTTGCTCTTTTCGTTGGGGTTCCATGAAAAGTCGGGTTGTTCGCAATGGACTTGGTACGTAAATGTTGCCCCTAAAAAAATTAAAACGTAAAAAAAATGCAAAGATTATGGTGTTTTCGTTAAAGTTTGGCCTGTGAAAATCATATCGAAAATAATGCACCCCCATCTACTTACCTGTTATCAACGATTTGATCACTTGCAACTTCTTGGAGATTGTAAAGACGTAAATAACTAAAGAAAAATGCATAACTAGTTTAAAAAGCCTATCCTCGTCTGAAGCTTCGCGGCTTTCCACATCGAAATATTTAATTTTACCCAAGATTTGTCGAGAGATATCTATGCTAGCCGGGAGGTCTAGGCAGGGATGTGTTATCTGGGGGCATAATGTAATCTAGACTCTTACTCTTCAAGGTGTAGCTCTGTTGGAAGAATCGGAGGAAATACTCCTTCGTCTTCATTGTATCTCCTTCCTCGTTGGCTTCGAAATGATCGTGTACCAGGTGGAGAGCGCAATCTTTCTTGTCTCTAAAAAAAAATAAACGCAAATCATAAGACAAACATTATTCGTACGTGTTTTACTATTTTTGAAGACTTTATTTTAAAATAAAGTCGGGAAAATGTTCGGGGGAGTGTTTTCTATTGATACGGATTCATTACTGTGTGACGTGTCTAAGAGGTTGTCTATCGGGCAAAAGGATATCACTGGTCAAAACTCTCTTAAAAATGTCTGAAAAAACGAGACATCCGGTGATATTTGTCTCGTTCAAACAAACAAGTTTAAGAGACTTTTCTATAGAAGAACGACTGATAACCTTTTGGCCGTTGAACTGTATCCTAAGGGTCTGTAAGCGTCATGCAATTCTAGTTTACTGTGAAATTAACATTTCATTCTTTGTTTATCAGTATTGTCGAAGGTTTCCAGACAAAGTTAAACTTTTTTAGGGAGTACAACTACGTAATAAAAACATACCTTTGAAGGCTGACAATAAAACACATCATTTGGTAGTATATCCCCATCTATTGTTTTTGCAGTTAAAACTTTGTCTTTAGAATTCCTATGAAAGAAAATCGATAAATAAACTACTGTGAGTATATATCTAATATCTCTCTTGAACAGCTTTTATAGAAACACATATATCAGTATTGGTCTAAAAATCGAGGTGTTCAAAAAATCTTCCCTGGAAAATAATTGAAACCTTTTTTCACTAGCTCATTGGGTATTTCTAGCATATAAGATTCATAGCATGAAGGATTTAAAAATTCACTCACTCTTTTATGATCGGACTGTTTGACTTTTTCTGAAACAAAATAACGTAGAAAATTAGAGAACAAAAAACGTAGAAAAAGTCATAGTTTTTTATAACTTACAAACACAGTTTGGATGCATAATGTGCAATCAATCACTGTAAGGCAGTCAATAAAAAATAACTAACTAAAAGTATAATATTGATTTTCTAATTTTACAACTACAACCACATTGTTCGTTATGACAAATTTGATTGGTTCGTGGCCTAAAACGGAGTGTAGAGTCGAGTAACTGAACCACTTTAAAAGTTAAATAAAACGGAACGAACAAAAATTGAAAAATGTCTATTTCAGCAAAAGCTTTTTAATATATTACTCTAGTATACCATCTTCGTCGCGCTTTCAGTTCAACCACATGAAGATTTACCTTTCTACCTGGAACCCAAACCAGCATTTTTTGAATCTCATTATGTTGCCTCTCCAGCACCAAGGTGTGAGCCATGGACTTTCTTTCGCCATTTGTATCTTTTTTTATGGCTTCTTGTTTTTCCACCTCTTTCTGTCTTTTCCTTATCTTTTTAAGACATTTTGTGAAAGATAGATTCAAAGACACATTTGGTCTGATAGGAAACTGCTGAGTCGAGTCCTCTCTATTGATTAAAAATTAATAAATTGAGTAATGAATGTCTGACACAGAAAAAGTGGAGAGCCTAGATAACACACATCATCTGTTATGATAACATCCTATTGTAATATTTCCCAAATAAATCTTAAAACTTTTGACTTGTACATATTGTTAACATATTTACATAAATGCTACACACAGCGTCTCAGTAAAGAAACTATTCAAAATAATATAAATAAAAAAACTGTAGTATTTTTAAAGATACCTTGTATATTTTAGGTATTGTACTACCTGTAGTAGGAAAAAGACACAACGCTTTGTTCATTAAAAAACATACCTTTGTTGTCCAGCTCCATCTTCAACTGAATTGACAAATTCTACGAAGCTTTTGTTATGATCTTCATAATCAACATTAATATCTTCCTCAATTGCAGCAATATCGATATCGTCATCACTGTCATTGTCATTGTCATTCTCAATGGGAGGACAACCACCCCCGTAGCTAACATCGAATAGATTCAAATATTTGTACGTTGGAAGACATCCTGCAAAGTAAAAATATTCAAAATCAATTTTAAGTATATATAGGAACGTCGGCATATTCAATGTCAATCAATTCAACATTGTCTTGGATTCAAAGCTCTGGTAAATTGCAAAAAATAACCATCCTAAATACCTGTATGTTCTATAACAGTTTTATTTTTAGGTGCAAAGTGATATCCTTGTTTACCATTTGCTATGCCCCTTCCATTCTCATTCGCAGAATGATTATTTATGTCGTATTT
Source organism: Mitrocomella polydiademata (assembly GCA_036023255.1). Taxonomy (NCBI): domain Eukaryota; kingdom Metazoa; phylum Cnidaria; class Hydrozoa; order Leptothecata; family Mitrocomidae; genus Mitrocomella; species Mitrocomella polydiademata. The sequence goes on from JAYRBV010052673.1 coordinate 15,792, forward strand.
CCAACATGTCGGGTGCTGGCAAAATTCACATGTAGCAGTCATACTGATGTAAACCCATATTAAACTTAATATTTCATACTCACTGACCTAAAAATACAAATATGCATGACTTTTTCAGTAAGTATTTTTAAACTGAAAGCAATGTAGAATATTTCGTTTTTATTAATTATCATATACCAGGGTTCAAATTCTATAGCTTTGCCAAAATTGAGCGAACGTATGGAGGATTAATTGTGGCGTCGCAGGGATTTCTTTTATATAGTGGGGCAAAATAAATAATATATGCGATTTAGATTTGATATGTTTGCGACCTTATAAAAATGTAACCAAGATTCATAAAATACTTAACAAAGTGCATATACAAAATAAATGTACACAAATATATATTCATACTGGAATTAAACAACTTTTCTGTTTTTGTAATTATATAGTTATTTTGCTTTGCATTTTTTATGAACTTTGTAAAGGTTATTCTATCGCTAAACCTCCAATTCACATCTCAATTAGAGAAGTGCGAAGCTAGAATTCGTACCCATACTTCTTCTACCTCCCCTTCCAAATTGTGATTGGCGCATGGTTTTTGCATTTGTGCCTCATGCCAATCCTATTACCTCTTCAGAAGCATACATGATTCTCGAAGTAAGAATAATCCGTGGAACTTCATATCTTTTAGTCATAAATTTACGGTCAAAAAAGAAAATATCATTTCACTATATATGCGGAACTCCGCGGATCTGCGGGTTGGAATCATGTATGCAGCAGCTGAGAGATTCGAACCTGGGATCGTTGAATTTGCACCACCGGCTCTTAAGTGAGCCACGTTGCCAATCTCTCTCTCTATATATAATATATTTTAATAAGCAGCCAAAAACTGGAGTGTTGTGAATAATAGGAAAAAGAAACAAAACACGTATATTTCACAGTCTTGTCAATGAAGAAAACACCAGGCGTGCGATAAACCGCATGCCCAAAACGATAATATTAAAGTATAGATATTTTTCATATTACGCTGCAATCTTGAATTTTAGCCGTTAAAAGGGATAACAAATAAATCTACGGAAACGATAATCTACTTGTGACGGCAAATTGCACGTGAAAATCTCCTTCAGGCGTGTGTGCGGGCGTGCATGTGCGATCGCATGCGCTAGAATGACAAGAATGATTTCACTGATATTTCGACATACAGTATAATAAGGATGAGTAAAAACTAACGAGATATTTTGTTTAGAACTCAGAGTTTCGTGTTGTACACTCGTCAGCTAAACTGTTTGAAAAACATCTTACAAAGAATACTTATAAATTTCAAAACTGATATGACAAAGCCCGAAGGGATGTCTTACATATAATACGCTTACATATAAAGGTGATGAAAAATTAAAGTAAAAAAATGATAATTATTTGAATCAGTCTGTTGTTCTTCCTTACTGGTTACTGATTTTACTGATTTTCAGTTCACTCGATCTTCTTTTTTTCATCAAAACTCTTCTTTTTTTCACTGAAAATTTGTCTGAAATACTTGACTGAAATATTGAAAATTTGACCAAAAGTTTTTCCACCAAAGTTTTTTCCCCGAAAAATTATCTGCCGAAACTTTTTGTGATTAATGTATACATGGAAGGGGGGATAAATCTGATTGGACTAACCGTACAGCACCCGTACACAGGGGGATATAGTAATCTCATGCTCTGTGTGGTGGCGAAAAGAGGACCACAATATTAGTTAAAAGCATATGTGGCAATTTGGAAATTCGTTTTGAAAACCTTTAGTTTCATCTTAGTTTCAGGAAGGTTTGTTTCTCCGCTGTCGTCTTTTCGCGTTGTTGTTTACAAATACGCCGTTTCATGGTGGGGTACAAAACGCATAATGCATAATGCATACACAAGAAAAAATTTCTAAAATACAGGTCATGTGTTTAAGCTAATAAACACGATTTTTTTACACAAATAACAGGGTT
>JAYRBV010052784.1:0-17730 GCA_036023255.1 Mitrocomella polydiademata
AAAAGTTGACTGGAAAAGAAGATCTTCCGCGAGCAGCTAACACGACAGATGAAGCAAGACTTGACGTTTCTGCAAGAAACGTACAATGAACGGCTTCTAGAAATCAAACATGGTTCATTCACGCCTTTAGTGCTTGTCGCCACTGGTGGTGCTGGACGAGAATGTAGGAAGTTTTACAAACGTTTAGCCGGAATGATTTATGAAAAGAAAAACACAGAGTATTCCAATACTGTTTCTTGGGTATTCAGAAAGGTGAATTTTGCCCTAATGAAGGTATTACACATTTGTATCCGTGGAAGCCGAACTGTAATGGCCGATCATCATCCGGTGTTAAACCCGGATGTGACACCCCCCCCCCTAAGGGTGGTGTTGCGTGGAGTAGAGGAAGAATCTAGTCCCCAGGCAGCCGCCACCCTAGTCTTTTCTAAGATTCTAACACGCGGCAGAATCAAATTTCACGGGAAATTACCGGTGTAAAATAGAATTCGGCGGGCCGGTGTATAATTTTTTTTTCAAAAAAATTGTCTTTTAATTTGCGAGTTTGTTTACAAATGAGTTATATTATATCGCTTCGAAATATATCAGCAAAAATCTAAATTTGTTTGACGTGAAAAGTAAAGTTAGAGCTGGAGCGCTTTTAACACCTGCAAATGAAAGAAATCCGGCCGTTTCGGTGGCCGTTGCATAGATACATTTTCCAAAGCGCATGCGCAGTTATGATGCGTCTTGAAAGCTCAACCAAAACATAAGAGTTTTGTGGTACTTGGGATGTAGCTGTTGGAAAGTGTGTAACAGATTTTGTATGACAGTGCTTCCAAATAAAAGAGTTCAATTAATGCTGTAAAAGAAAGTTTGTTATTAATATGGCTTCCTCCGATGATAAAGAGCCTATTCCTGATCGAAAAGCAAAAAGTTAGTGCTATGTTTATTTTCAATAACCTCACCTTACGCCCATCATCTTTCTAGCGAGCGAGAAACTTCCGCACATTCTGTTTTGATTTCGAGACCCACTTTCTGCTTTTGTTTTTTACCCCTAAAAGATGTTTACTTACTATTGAAAGATTCTAATAAGATCCATGATTTTTGACCTCGTAGATATGTTATACAGCACTGAATAAAATAATTCATCACAACCTTATTTATGGTTTTAAAAGTGATGTTTACACAAAAACTTGCTAGCTTTTAAAAAAATAGTTTGTGCAGGGAATGTTTGACATTTGAGTTCCAAATCACACGCGACTATGTGCACACTTTTAGTTACTTACTTTATGAACTGATGTTTGAGTAAATTTTAATACTTATTTTAATTTAATTTTAAATGTAGTACAGTAATCCTTTTTACGATACTGTGTAAGTTTCATACTTTTTTCATAAATTTTACCGTACCGTACCTTCGTAACTACGCAGTAGTTTTAATCCGCTAGATGACTAGAATCAACCCTTTTGATTGAGCAAAACAACTGTAAAATTATACCTCCAACTAATGCGAATTTCATTGTAATCTACATACAAAATGTAAATGTTGCAAAGAAGTAACTTTAGATAGATGTCATTTTCAATTTCAATCAGTGGTTTGTGTTACCATGTAATGATTTGAATCACCTTATTCATTGTACTTAGCTACTGTAGCAAAAATATTTCTTTGTTCACTTTGAATGGTAGGGTACATATATATACTTGAATTTGCTGTTGCTGTTTTTTTTTGGCTTTCAATTTACCATTCTACATTACTGTAGTTTAGAAATAGAAAAAACTATCCAAAGTATCCTTGAACAAGTCAAACATAAAATTTGGAGTCAAATTAAAAGCAACAAACCGAAATGGGTCCCTTTCATTACTGTAAAGGCAAATTCTAAGCCTGATAATGCTTTTTAAAAATCTAAAATGTTAAAAGATATTGCATAGACAACAATAAGTTTAATACTGTAGATAATTAAACCATATATACAGTAGATAAACTTTGTTTGACTTTTTCATTCTTATTTTCAACTTCTAGTTTTTGCCTTTTTTGAAAACACTTCACAGTGTTGATAAATGCTTCGTATTTCAGTCACAGAGTTAGTTCTGTGTGTTTACAGTACTACTGTGAAGGACTAATTGAATAAAATTTTATTTCATTAAAGGTTTATGAAGAAGTGATTTTATATTGGAGATCACAGTCTATCTGTGGAACAATAGAAAACTAACCAATGTTCATGAATGTTCAAGGGTTCATTTTGTTGTCAATCTAGCCTTAAAACAATTTCAATTGGAATCTCAATAACAAAAACAATCAGACCTTATTTATTTGAACATATTTACCTAGCCTGCTGGGTATCCATGCAATTTTTTACACTCCTCTTCAAATAATCAAGGAGAAAAAATAGCATGGTGAAATCAATTTATTCAAAATACAGTAGCTGTTGATAATAACAATGTTTACAGTTGATAATTCTAAACCAATCAGATTGCCGGATATATCAAAAGATTTACATCGTGAATCCTTGATCATACCCGTACCCGTCTCTCTTTTTCTTCGAGTTATTCCGAAAAGTTAAAAGAAAGAGAGACTGGTATCCCATCTATATTTACCCAGGATAGTTTCTTCAGTTCTAGTGAACTGCTATCAATGAGGGTCCTGCCTTCCTTGTGAAACACTTACAAAGGAGCCTTAAAGAATTAACAGTGATTTGCAATTTTCACCACCAAAAGCTTTGAGGCGTGGTTGCTCAGCGCCTTAACCACTCGGCCACGGATATAACCATGTTAAAATGTTAACTAGACACATGTGAAAGAAGAATTTTTGAACTTCAAAAAGTGATAATGGCTTGAAATAGGATATTTAATTGTTAGCCTTGGAGTATAGTATAGCTCGATACTTTATTTCAAAGAACATTAAATTACATTATTTTAGTTCTACCTGTTAAAACTTTTGCTTTTTTGCAGTGCAGTGAAAGATTGGTAGTAAAGATTGATTATAAGATTTTTAATCTAATAGCACATCAGTAGATGCACAGTTTACCACAACTGCATGGAAATATTACCATGTAAGTAGACCAGTGTATAAGAACAGTTATCTAGCCTCTATTTAGTCCATTGATTATACGGACAATTCCCAATCGTATCTAGCGAGGGACTTTCCCAATTGCCATTGCCATGTGTGTTTTTAATGGTTTAAATCAAAAGAATCAAAAAATTTCGAGACAAACAAACCCCCCCCCCCACCCCCCCTGCTTAATGTTTATTCCCAATTACCAACAAACGGACATAGATTTTTATTTCTGGCTAACGCCCTGAATGGGCAGATAATATCTAGAGAAATCTGATTTTGATAAAAGAAGACTTGATCAATTAGGGCAAAATTATTATTATCAAGAGGATAAATATTTCAGTGTAATACAAAGTAGATAACTACTATTAAAAAATGTGCCCTTTATCTGTTATTGACATTGATATGACATTCTTCCAAATTTTTCAGCCAAAAAGTACAATTGCATTTTTTTTGTGTTTTACGATAATTTTACTGTTGTTTCTAGCACTATTTACAACCTCACCAATTGAATACCAAATAAATAAGTTTGACAGCATCCAAATGCACACTTTTGATCTAACATTTATCCTGTTTGCTCATCAAGCGACTAAATAATGTCTTTATAAAGGGTCTGAAATAACTGGAACTGAACTTTTCAGCAGGCTGTAGAAGAATGGAAAACTAGAAAATTATTTGTGTAATAGATTATTTCAGTAGGGTACTAAGGCCATACAGTTTGTATAAACTGTAATTATATAAAGATGAATAAACACTGCTGATTGTAGATTAGCATGCATGTTTTCAAAACAAGTTTAACAGTCTGTTAGTTTAAACCTGGCCTGATTCTGTTTAGGTGATCAGCTTCATCTTTTTAGATCTATTAAGATTTTGATGTGAAATGTTCATCAATGCTCCACCCCTCCACTGAACAGTTACCATTGTTAAATTTTGCTATGCACAGTATTATATTTAAATGAAACTATAGATACAGATATGTACTTTAAGTGTATCACTTTAAGTAATCTGTCATCAGTGCTCTAGAATGCTCCCTTTGTGGTATTCTGCAATAAAACAATTGAAATCTGCGAGGGGTGATGCTTTATTTCCTAGTTTCGATAACATAGTGAATTGATATATCTTGTGAAATCCTTGAATGGGAACAGTAAAAGAAAGTATTACTCTCAGCATTCTCAAATAATTGCAATGGTCGTTATCATCAATTATTGATTCACAAAAGTTAATTTATTTTAATTGTTTGGAAGGTCAATAATTAGTAGGTGTTGAACACTTGAAGTTTCGTTTTTTTTGTATTTTAGGGTAATTAATTGTCCTGTGTTCTATGTTACAACTTTTTAAGTTATAAATTCTTGACGTATGTAGAATTTTACAGGGTGTCTCAAAGGAAATGCTACTGTTTTTTCTTTTAATTTATATTGCTTTTTTTTAAGTTGTATTTTTTTTCCTGTATGGTTTTGAGAAAAGCCAAATGGAAATTGGTCTTCCCAGAAAGATTTTTATTAAGTTCTATAGCAGTTTGTTTTTAAACTTGCTAGGATATTGTACTTTCGTTAGTAGGTCTTCATGAAAAATAAGCTCCAATAGTAAAGACCAACCCATATTTATTATTTCTAATATTCCTCATTTTTCCTAGGATTCTCATTATTCTTCATTAATGTTCTGCTGGTGGTATTTTTTTTGAAATGAGAATAAATAACTAGTAAATCGATTTTGTGATATCTCTCCATGCATATTACTTTATGTAAAATCTTGTACTAAACATTCCTTTTTCATTCCTTGTGTAACAATGAGATTCTATAAGTTATGAGTTTCTTAGATAAAGAAAACCTTTAGTAATTTTTTTTAATCAAATCAAGAATGAATAATCAAATTAATGGTTGTAATAGTTCTCTTCAAGAATATTTTGTAGTGTGCAAATCTTCCGTTAATGGAAGGCTGAGTAATAGAACAAATTTTAACTTCCCTGCTAAATTCCTACTTTGTCCCTGATATATATCAAGTCAAATGTTTTTGAGGTGCATAATAACTCCAATAAGTCCATGATCCATAAATAATTAGCTGCTGTTGCACGCACAATTATTATTTTGGGTCTTTTTATTAGAGAATTTGTTTATTTGTGTTTATTGGTTTTGCTGTTTTGAAAAGAAAAGAAATTTAAACTGAAAGCTGTGAAATTACAAAATATATGTTAGGTCAAATATTATATAGACAACATAGATGTTGGGTTATGATATGATTGTTACAAGTCCAGCATCTGTGTTGTAAATGAAAGGCCTCCAATCACCTTATTTTTACAATTTACATTGAGCTATATAGGATCTATGATTTGAATTACTCCACGCTTTTTTGCTTATTGATCACAATTGGGAGAAAGAATTTTTGAAAAGAAGTGAATCCAGTTCCTAATTGGCACCTGTAGAGGATATAATTTTTGTAATCAGACCTTTTGTTATTTGTTTTGTTTAGAAAATTATCAGTCCCTTTAGCAGCCTCCCTTGGGTATCTATACCAATTATAAATTGTAAACACCTAAGTTTTGAATGTACGCATATTAGTTGGAAAATTTCAAATGTATAAATATGCTTGATTAGGACATAATGAGCCTGGCTGTTTTAAAATAGTATTAATAATATCCTGTTGGGTTTGGCGCATTTACTAGAATTTCTAATTTGTCATAATATACTGTGTACCTAGTTTAAATTTATCTTAAAAAAATCTCGCAAAAAGTAGGTATCATAAAATTGCATAATTCAGTCTTCTCTGTAAAGATTTTGCTGTGAGTGCATTAAAATAAGGCTTTATAGGCAAACTTTCAAGTTTGTTTAAATTGTGGACGCCAAACAGAGAAGATAATTAAAAAGTTTTTTAGAATCCATTAGTGTTCATTTATTTACAGTACCTTTGCATAGCTGAAACATCATTACCGAGGATTTTTGTGTCTTGATTTGTGGTTATATTTTAGACCTTGAAATTGAAAAATTGTTTTATGCAAGGAAGTGTATGGTTTTTATCACATGTATTGATAAGTATCTTCTTTATTATAGATGTCCCTATGCCACCGACTCACAAACTTAATGTCAAGGAAGTTTTTGATGCAGATGGCAAACCCAGGATAGACATTTTGAAAGCCCACTTTATACTAGAGGGTAGGGTGGACAAAGAAGTTGCCATTAAACTCATAAGTGATGGCGCTAACATCCTTCGACAAGAAAATACTATGCTAGACATTGATGCACCAATAACAGGTCAGTTAAAAAATTTCATGTACCTCTTGTTATTAGCTTGTAAAGCCTCAATAATAAAAAAACATTTTCAATACTTGTTATTACTTTGGAAGTCTTTTGAGGTTTATTTTTGCACACATTGTTTTGTTTTCTCAAACTTAATGCAATGTTTAACTTTGGCAAACATAGATTGCTATGAGGCTTTTTCATGGCTATTTGTTTAGTGGGTAGTTATTAAGCAGGGTTGATCAAACAGTTGTCTTTTTTTGTCTTGTAAAGAAATTTCTGCTGTCAAGTTTTTGTTTAAATATTTGTTATCAGGATTATTGTTTGATTGTACATTTAACTTTTTTTTTGTTTGCTTTCTTTCTTTCTTGTTGTTTTTTTCTCTCATGAAAGCTAATGTAAGTTTTTTTTCTTCAATGAAAATAAAAATACAATGTTTTTATTTAAAGAAAAATTGTAATTCATACAAAATGCATTGCGCAAAGGAATAGAACAAAAAAGTAGTTCTAATTCTTTGTTAATGACTTCATCAATTTATGATGTTAGAAAAAATAACTAGGTCGTTTTCTTATGTCCGCTTTCATTTATTTTTTATTTTGACTAAGGTTTTTTTTAGAAAAGCTGTCTTATATTAGATCACCCTTCTCTTGTCAAAACTCTTGACAATCATTTAACCTTTCACAATGCTTTTAAAAATAAATGACATTACATATGCTTTTTTAATCATTATTAATCACTTTTTGTGTCCCTTGCTAAATAGGGATTTGCAAATAGGGATTAAACAGTTAAATCAACAAATTCCTATTGCTGTTTCGGATAATGATTTTTCTCAAATCTACCTGAGTGCTTACAAATGCCAAAAGCCACTTATTAACTATGAGTCTTATTACAATCAGTCTTTGTAAATAATCATTCATAAATCATTTGTGAAAACTAAACTTAATTGATTAGATTTTTTGTCAGTATACAAAATCTTTTACATCCAATACAACATTGAGGTCACGTTTTTAAATCTCATTTTTGCTTTCATCTAAACAAAACGTGTGTTTGTGGAAATTTGTATTTCCTTACATTCCAAGAACATCTTAGATAATACTAAAAAGCTATATTGAATGTTATCACTTTCTAATACTCCCTAAAGGCTGGTACTTACGCATAGCTGTTGTGAGTGTTGTGCAAAGAGAACAGATCTGTCCCAAGATTTTTGTAGACACCATGACATTGATTATTGTTGCCAAAAATTTCTTTTTACACTGAATGATTCAATAGTTCCTTTCTTTTCTGGGTTAAAAAATGTTCAGTAAAAAAAATAATTTAGTACCGTCTCACTTAAAAGTTATTTTTTGAGTGAATTTTGAGAAGAGTCTTGTTAAGAATAAGTAGGTAACAACTCGCTTTCCCTTATACTCTTTGGCAAACAAGCAAATTCCGGAAATCGATAAAAGCCAATAAAAAAGACGAACTGTTTGGCAAGAAGACAATTTGCAACCGTGATTGTTCCATTAAAACTTGTCTTCATTTTGTAACATCAAACATTTTTTTCCTTTCAGTATGTGGAGATATTCATGGACAATTTTATGATTTAATGAAATTATTTGAAGTGGGAGGAAACCCTGCAACAACACGATATCTTTTTCTGGGAGATTATGTTGATAGAGGATATTTTTCAATAGAAGTAAGTGATTTATCGAGCCAGGTTCACTTATCTTGTAACCTACTGGCCAGGGGCTCTTAAGCCAACCATCAGTCAACGATTTTTCCAAGGGTTTGAGATAAAGACCTACAGGAAAATTATTAACTTTATAAAACAAGACATAATGCTGACAACATACACATCATTGGAAATGAATAAATATTTTTTACAGGTACTGAAAAGTAGCTCTGGTAAGGACTAAAGTCTCACAAGAAAAACTTCTCAAAGATTTTTTTTGATTTTCAATTATAAGATTTCTTGAAACCGCTCACTCCAAAATTTCTGTAGAAGCTGCAGAACGATATTAATGGAATAATAGGATGCATTATTTTTAATATACAATCTGTCTTTTTTTTAGTGTGTTCTGTACTTGTGGTCATTAAAAATTTTATATCCAAAGACTTTATTCCTGTTACGTGGAAATCATGAGTGTAGGCATCTCACAGAATATTTCACCTTCAAAACAGAATGTAAGTCTAATTTCATTCAATCATTCAAATTACAAATGATGGTGGGTATGTATTACAATACTACAAATTCAAATGATGACATTTTTGTACGATTTGTCAAATTTTCAAAGGTTAATTTATACTGACCTGTATTTTTAGGTAAAATAAAATACTCCGAAGATATATACGATGCATGCATGGATGCTTTTGATTGTTTACCACTGGCAGCCATCATGAATCAACAATTTCTCTGCGTTCACGGTGGACTATCACCAGAAATACACACACTTGATGACATCAGAAAAATAGACAGGTTCAGAGAGCCCCCCGCATTTGGTCCCATGTGCGATATGCTTTGGTCCGACCCGCTAGAAGATTATGGTAATGAAAAATCGGCAGAGCACTTCACTCACAATAGTGTGCGAGGATGTTCATATTTTTATAGGTAAATATTTTTAATTCTTTTATGCATACTTTTAAGGAGAAAAAAACAAAGGCCGTTTTCCCCTTGTGTTTTTTTTCGTACAAAATAAGTTGCACAAACTGGTGCATATAAACATGTTTCAATGTCATGATTTTTCAAAAGAAGTCATTACAGTCAGACCCAATTCTAGAATAAAAGGGCAGCGTCCGATTCTCATGAAAAGGGCAGGGTTTTATACAAAATCTTCCCTATTTTAACCCTTTTTCTAAAAAAAGGGCACTTTCATAATCGATTTCAAAAGGGCAGCGTCCGGTAGTCGGACGCATTTTTCTTCTAAAATTTGGCCTGACAGTGACACTTATGTTTTATTGATTGGTTCTTTTTTGAAACGACCTTTTTTGTAATAAACTGCAAAGAGAAAGTAGGATCGGATCCTACTCCTTTTTTATGTATCAAAAAATCCTTTTTGTTTACATTTTGCTTGAAAAAAAGTCGCTTCGTACAATAAAAACGCAAGTGGGAAACAGCCTTTTAAGTGGCACTTGGAAATCTTCACCTAGCAGTATCAGCACTAAGGTCAAAGATGCATGGACATGGTGAAACGTGATGGTTTTTTTGTTTTTTTTTAGTTATCAAGCTAGTTGTGACTTTCTTCAGAGGAATAACCTACTATCTATAATCCGTGCACACGAAGCTCAAGATGCAGGGTAAGTGTTAAAGGTTTTCTCCTCAAGTAAAGTTGCTTTTTGACCAAATTGTTGAATATTCAATATGCTGTTTTCTATTGAAATTACAAATTACTTTCAGCTTCTAAAGTGCGCTTCTATTGAGAGGGTTCTGAAAAAATTGTCCATAAGGTATACTGTCACAAACTGTTGTTGTACACTTAAACTTAACATCAATGAAAACACATGTAGCATTTTCATAGTTGTTGCATAAACAGAAAAAGGAGAAAAAAGAAAAACAATTAAGTAAAATAATATTTTCAGCGAAAATGAAAGACAATAATTATTTGAATACAAAGATTTCAAGCTTAAGTTTTTTCAAACAATATCATTAACAGTGTTAACGGCTTGAATTCAGATAAATGAATGGTATTACTTGATGCTCTATGCGTTTTTAATGATCATGTTTCTATCTTTTAATGAGTTTGAATTATGTCATCAATAGAAACCAATTGGCATACGTGATCCAAGTAATTTGTCATGTTCAAAATGTCAAACTGCTAATGTCATTATTTTTTCATGCCTCAGGTATCGAATGTATAGGAAAAGTCAAACTACTGGTTTCCCCTCACTCATCACAATATTTTCAGCTCCAAACTATCTAGATGTATATAACAATAAAGGTTAGTTCTTGTCTTCCTACAATCTTCCATTCCAGCCTAGTCAGTAATAATGGTATAATCTTTTGATTAGGCAACTGACTGCCCGCCATATTTAATTTATGGGAATACAAAACCATTCAAAGATAAGTACAATATTTGTAATAATTAATAGTATACCATGCATCCCTGTTCTCTTGTGTTAATGTGGTAAACAAATAAAAAAAGGTAAGTTCAAAGTAAGAGAGCTGAGACTATAGAAGAATAAAAGGAGATTTTTTAAGATAAAAAGCGAGGTGAATAAAACTATGAAGAGAAACTACAACATTGTGATTACTTATCCTAAGCTCTCTAAAACAACCGGTCTTATCTATCAGGCTTGCAGGCGAATTTTTGCCAATTACACACAGATGTAAAGAGGCCTGATAGTCTTTGGAAACAAGTTTTGTTCGTATAAAGGAGAGTCTTAAAACGATGCTTCTTATAAGAAAGTGCTTTGGATCTTTTTCAAACTTTGTTGATTTGACCCGATTAATATATAAAAAGAAAACTGGATTATTCTGAATGGACTCTTTGCACTCTGATAAAAACAAATACTATTTTTAAGTCTTTTATGTTCCTTTCAGTTTAAAAATAACAAACCCCAATATTTAGTTTATTTGTTTTGCACCATGTGTAATTTTGAATAAGAATAGTTGGTTTGGTTTTGGTTTGTTTGTTCACAGTCTTTATTTTTTTCCTTTTTGCTATATAGTGCGAAAGGCTGAAAAAAAAAAGAGAAAAGAAAGATTTTGGAATTTCAAATCAATATCATCGCACGACGGGGTGTAACCCCATTTGTAATCAGGACTTCTTTCTATGAAATAAATCGGTTTTTAAAATAAAGGATATAGAATAGAAATAAAGGGGTTCTTCTTCGTGTAGACCCTATCCGTTTTGTTACCAGCCAAGAAATTATTCTCTGCCGTCCCTCAAAGCACTGTCTGATTGTACAGGAGAAAGGGACTGATAAGCCAAATAAAATGCCCTGCTCCCTGTATATTTTATAAACAATTGCAACTGTTATTTTATTTATTTTTGCCTAATTTAAGCTGTCTCGTTTTACGCGGCAAGATTTGAAAAAATTGAAAATTATTGTCCATCGTCCGCCTAAATTTTTACACATGGACGAGTTGAAGTGCGTTGAAACTCGAAAACAAGCAATTAACTTTTACGACACTTTTAGATTTTTAATCCTGAGCGTCTTAAGACTATTTTGTTGTATTTTCACTGCAAAGTTTTTTTTGGCGAATGCACTGTACAAGGTGTTCTTGATTTTTTTTAGCTGCCGTACTGAAATATGAGAACAACGTCATGAATATCCGTCAATTCAATTGCACCCCTCACCCTTACTGGTTGCCAAACTTCATGGATGTCTTTACATGGTCTATTCCTTTCGTTGGTGAAAAAGGTAAGCTGGAATACACTGCCTACTCGAGAGTAATTTCTCGTGGGAGTACAAAACTAAAATCTCCTTGTAATACGGCATACTACTTTTACCAAAAGAGACATGATCAAAAGAAACGGTTGCATTCAGGGTGATACACCCTGTATATTATCCGACAGCTCGTTGTTATCGTTGGTCTACACTATTGCTGAAATTTTGCTGGCCTTTAAAAATTCAACTTCGTTTTGTTTCCATAGTAACGGAGATGTTAGTGAACGTCTTGAACATTTGTACGGACGACGAACTGGATGAGGGTACACCCGAAGAATTGGACGATTTCGCTAAACGTAAAGAAGTCATCCGAAATAAAATCCGCGCTATCGGGAAGATGGCTCGAGTTTTCACCGTTCTAAGGTAAGGTCCACTTATGATTATTGTCATTTACCCTATCAAACGCTACAATCATGGTCATAAATTATGAGTTATTTATTATTTAGTATTGATTTATCTCAGAGATATATCATTAGCCTTGAGCCTTTAGGTCCTTACGCTTTCGATTCGAGTTGACGATAAAGTGAACTTTTAAGCCTAGATTTAAACAACCAAATTTTGTGTATTTTGCTCGATTTAATTTTTCCGGGTAAGGGTCAAAACCGTAAGAATGAATTCTTTCAACCCATCCCCCTCTAATGATTTAATTTATGAATTCGATTTGATTTTCTTACAGGGAAGAGAGTGAAAGTGTATTGGAGTTGAAAGGCTTGACTCCTGCAGGCACACTACCCGTTGGTATTCTATCCGGTGGAAAAGATTCGTTGAACTCAGGTAAGAATTTTTCAAATATATTTTTTAAGCACGAGTTTTAACGCTCGAGGGTCTACTCTAACAGATAAGTAAATAAGGCTGTGTACTGGATTCTTTGGTAACAAAGTCGTATTTTCAAATAAATTCTACTACTAACATATGGGTAAATCGATTAATTTACCCACTTTGTAATTTTGTATATTTCTACAGTATTTATTTAAGAATAAACGGAGATGAATGGTGGAAACGGGTCTGATTTCATGAGTTCATTCGTGTTTCAGATCGATTTTTTGTCTTCACACAAATGTTTGCTCGCACCAAATTGAAAAGGTAATTTTCACGAACTGTATAGGGATTGGCGAATAACGTAGAACTATATATTTCCTTGATTTTAGCACTGTCCGATCTATCTATGGAAGGTGGACACAAGAACAAAATCCAAGGATTCGCCGACGCCAAGAGTTTGGATAGGGTTAACGAGCGTATGCCACCACGCAAACAAGATTCTGGCGGCGGTCGCTAGTTCTATGATGATAGGTCACCACAATCACATCGTCAACAACAAACTTTTTTTTTATGAAGCAAATAAACAACAGACATTCCTCCTTTCTCCAACCAACCCTTTTTGCGACTGATTTTGAAAACGATAACGACGACGTCACCAGAGAGTAGTCACCATAACGATTGACGGATTATTGTTGCCATTGTTTCCAACGTCACGGAATGCCGCGTGTTATTTTGGTATAAAGTATGTGGTGGCCTGAATGAAAGAGGGCGTGGAAGGTATGGAAAGGGTTTATCGCAACTTGGTTCCTCCGCGCTTGCCTGCTACATCCGGATGGAATGGCGCCCTAGAATAAATTTATTTTCAAACAAAATAAGAAAAAAATATTGGCTTTCCATCATTATAATCATATTCATCATAACAAGAAAAGAAAAAATACGCATGTGAGAGAGATTTTGGACAGTTTGCGAGAATTTGTTTTAGGGGTGTCCGCCCATCAGATTGGGCGTTATAACCGTTGTTTGTAATTATTTAGCGATTCATTCACAGCAGCTTAATTATTATTGTTATTATTGTCATTATTACTTTTTGTTACCTCGTTGAAAGAAGCTTTTTTTTAACGTATTTCTACTTGGAATTCTAAAATTTCCCGGTGAAGTCGATGCAAGACTGCTAGTCGAACATTATTTTTTTTTCAATACGTGAATTGCTCAACCGGATGATGCTTCCCATTTCTCGAAACCACTGGGGTAATTTGCACAGCTTTCTTGCTGTTTTTGATTATTTTAACAGTGTTCAGTCCAACAAGCGGGGAGCTCCTTGCGTTTCAACTTTCGCATCATCGCTACAAAACGTGGATTAGCTTTATTACGACTTCTCCAGTAAACACACAACGTCATCTAACGTTTTTGACGTTGAATTGGCGTTGTGTGCCCACTGGGGAAAGTGATGAATTTATGATACTTTTCAACCTAGATCACACACACATACCATATTTATAGATATATTTGCCAACGAATTTGGATTCGCTTTAAAGCACTTTATGTAAAAACTTTCCAACTTTTCCACCACCCTCGGATCTTAGGGCGCGTTCTTTGGGTGTTAGACATAGTTTAACGCCCTAAAGGGCGCCGCGCCATGAAAGAGAGGCTGGAGTTAGTTTTGCTTTCAAAACTCCTACATGTAAAAGTGGATTAATCTTCTAGAGAAAACTAGTACTCAATCTGTAGTTCTTTTGCATATTTTAATTATCCTATACGTTCTACTACGCCCGGTAAATACTTTTCACTTTTTTTTTTTTTCGCTTGTTATTTCTTCTGCTTTTTCGACTCGTTTTAGATTTTTGTTTTTCTTCACTCTCCTTTTACGAGGTAATGAAAGAGATCGGGTTCTTGATTTTGTTCGTTATTTATATACTGATGACTAATTTATAATTTTTTTTTTTGCTTTTTAAAAACTAGTTGTTTGAAACAAAAATATGAGAAATGGACACTTTTGAATTCTCCGTGCTTGTTCCTAGACTGGACATACGCGTCTGAAATTTTCATTCTTCTTTTCTTAGTTTTACTCAGCCTGGTGGAGCATGATATCATTTTTCCTAATCTTTGAATTACGTATCAACTTAACTTTATTTGCTGTGTTTCTAAGAAATGAAATGTAGAAATATTATGGGAAGACGTGGTAACCAGGCTAAGTTTTACCACGAGAAGGTTGAACAATTTTGGCATGTATTCCAGGCTAGTTTGTTCCGTGTGTAAAGAAAAAAAATAATAACATCGACGCCACTATTTATTCTACTCCTTTTTTTATCGTAGTGAGTAAATATATTCCTTGGCCATACTCAGAATTTGAATGTAATTCTTGTTACCAGCTTCTTCTTTTTACTAAATTGGCGTTCCGTTTTCCCCGATTTCCTAATATTTCCCGATATTCCCTGATCAGGGGCGACTTATAAAGTTCGGCATATGTTGAATTTGAAGAGTTTCGATTACGAGAAACTGGTGACTAGAAGAAGTGCAAAGTCTGATTGGTCTGCAAAAAGTATTTATTTGATTAGATTTTTTTTTGTGCACATATGAATTAGTTTGTAGCAATTTTGAGAAATAATTACCCCCCCCCCCCCACCCAACTCTTTCCGAACCCTCTTGTATATTTTGACCGGTTTATTCAACGAAGAAATTTCACATCGAACAAAAGCGGAACATTTTAAAGAAGAAAAGTAAACAAAAAAGCTTTCATTCATACTTGTCTCTATTATCCGTCAAATTTCTACGGTGGCCCATCACTCATCACCTATAACGAATAAAACAACCTAAAGGCAGCAAGTCAGCGATAAATCAAAGAAAATAGGCTAACACAACAAGCATCAAGCATGTTAAGAGTTTTTAACAATGTAATGTCATTTGTTAACAAAAAACAATCAAATTTCAATATGCTAAATGTAGCTGAGATTTAATTAACATGCTGTTGGTATTTAAAAAAACACACTATTTAATTGTTACATCATCAACAAATGTTCATTTCCCTTGATGACTTGAACGATATAAAAGACTAATTACATAAAAAATAGTTTTACAAAAAAAAACACGTTACACAGTTTTTTTTTACAGTAAATGTGTGTTAAAATCTTGCCAAGATTCGAATGTGTTGTATTCGAGTGTATGCAGGCTAAATGTTATGCCTGTGCGTAACGAATAATAATTACATGCAAACAAAAGGAATCGTACAAAGAAAGAAGAAGGGACTGCTTACAAACAAAAAGCAACGTATTCATCATCAAAACACCTTTTCCGAGGTTACTATTTTCATTGGTAGCTTCTTTTTCATGCATATTTGTCATGACAACAAAACCTTCAGAGTAAGAATACATCGGTCTTCGAGTTGCTGGTGGAGCTCCCAGTAGGTCTTCGTCGTGTCTGTGGAGCTCTCGGAAACCGGTAGACTAGGTGCTTTGTGAGTCGAAAAACTTGCTAAATGTTTTGGACACAAACTTTCGCGATTCGGCGATTTAGACAATTTCAGTGTGGATAAACTTTCGCGAATGGTCATTTTCAAACAATCCCGTGATTCCCGGAAGACTGTCTCGGGCGGGTGGTGTTAGCTACGGTACCGGTACAGGTAGAAATCTTCTAATCTTATATCTAGCTATAGAAGAAGAATGACCCTATTTCGCCACTCGAAGAAATTTACAAATCCCGCGACAAATATATAGGCCGTGCGGGTCTGGTGTAGCACTGGCTTCGCCAACCCCTCCTTCTTTTTTCTACTCCTAACAGCTCTACCACTCGAAGCCTGATTGCCTCAACCTTTAGTTCTGCGAACTCTGAATTCGCACCTCTAAATTATTCGTTTACAATAAATAAACAGTAAGGAGGTCTCTATATTGCCTAAAGTGAACTGAACTATTCCGCCGGGAATCGGAATCGTTCTCATCGTACTAAGCGTTTTAATTTGAACCCAGTAAAAACAACAACAAGCCTACACTGCACGAGGTTCGTATTAATTGCGCTATTTTCTTTAGTAGTTCATCACACCACTTTGATGTTTTTTCATTGACGAAGTCAGTTTTAAAATTTAAAGTCCCAATTAAATTATAGCTTAAGTGCCGTTCGAGGGGGGGAGGAGAGCACTATAGAAAAAATCTCGTACAAAGTTGAAATAAAAATAAAAAGGAAAATTTTATAAAGAAAAAAATTAAAAAATCAACAAAAAACCTAAAATCGCAAAAAAATCAAAAAATCATTAAAAAAAACAACAAGGAATCTTCGTTGGTCACCCTGCCTGGGATGCTGGTAAAGAAGTACATCGTGGACTTTTGAAGGAATTTTAGTTTGACATTCAGTCAGCATTTCTTCTCTTTCAGCGGATTGTACCCACGAACAACAGACCAAGACGGTCTAGGTTCAATTGCATAAAATTGCCATCATATACCCGCCCGGCCGGGTGCGTGCGTGTAGTAGATAATTGGAGCACTTCTATGGAGTGTGGAGCGGAGCAGGCGAGCGCGAAACTCAAAAGACGCACGCACAGGGCGGCGGGTTTCCATTTTATATCAACTTTTCTTCGCTAGCGCAACGCTGCCCTGCAAAAATTCTGGAAAAAATACACGGGAAAAGGAAAGTGGAAGTGATAAGAAGAGGTGCAGAGAAAATGGCATTTGTGAGAAGAGCTTTGAATTTTTATAATCACTTACTGGTTGCTCATCCTTGGAAAACAACAATTCTATCAACAGGTTTGTTAAATGTTATCAAGTGATATCAAGATTATTATTACATTAGAAATTTATTTCAGTCAAACCCGACCCCTCTCTTTTACTCTTTTATCTAACTCTACTTACAATCTGGGATAGGTCTCACCCACTGATCAAGGTAACCCCTCGATAGAGGGTTCATATCGCTATTTAATGCTCGATTGAGAGGTCTAGACCGTTTTCTGATAACGGGCGACTTTTTTCGACATCAGCATCAGGCTTTTTCAGACATCAGCATCAGGCTTTTTCCGAAAGGTATTTTATTAAGCCAGAGGGTTGTAATCGAAGTAATCAAAGTTTGATTTTAATCGATACTAATCGAAGATAATCCTTCGATTAGTATTTGATTAGTGTATTTAATCTATAACTATGTAATCTATATGTCACACTTTTCAAAATATTTCATCTTCGATTAATTCGATTACTTCGATTACATACACTTCAATTATATTGATTACCGTCAACAGGGGTGAATTGGGACGGTGGGGCGAATTTGGACATGTCTTTAGTTTGCTAATAACAGCTTGAATAATTGATTTTAAACCATTTTTTCATAGTTGGACATCGTGGTGGATAGGTCGTTTATCGTCAACTCGAA
>JAYRBV010052895.1:0-17726 GCA_036023255.1 Mitrocomella polydiademata
AGTCTTGAATAAGACCTTTTTTACCGTCAGGGTCTCGATTAAGACCTTAAGGTCTCCATTCAGACCTCTTTTCGATCGAAAAATTTTGAAATCCAATCGAGACCTTTTGAAGTCTCGAGCCGTGCCTTTTGAAGTCTCAATTAAGACCTTTAAAACTGTCAGTGTAGTTTGGTTGTAGAGAGGTTTAGTTGACTAGAGAATAAAGAGTTGGTTGAGATTATACATGGGTTTTTTAAGGATCGTTTTTAAAAAATTCAAGATGTAGTTTAGATGATTCGATATGATTTCAAACAATGCTTTAAAGTAAGGATATTTTTAGGATCTAGATGAATTTTGCGTATTACACATAAATTTCGTGAGCCATATGTTGGTGGGAGGAGTTTTCAAAAGGGACAGTTGTTCATCAAAAAGTTAGGAAATATCTTTAAAAAGGCGGAGGCAAAAACAAAGGAGGAAAGAATTAATCTCAGAAGGGGAATTTTTACACAATTGTAATAGGGAGTGATCCCCCCATTCCTTATTCCTTATTCCTTATTTTGTTTTCCTTTTTTTTCAAAATAATGAAAAAACCGTATTGAACATTTTTATCAATTAGATATCGTTATCAATTAACACAAGACCATTATGGTTTTTCGCGATTGTATCCAGATTTAGGTCATGTTAGTCACCTCAAAGCCATGTAACCTGTCCTTTAATCCTTTGATTACAATCTGGTAGAAAAAGAGGGAAGGGTGAGAGGGAGGTGGCCCCTACAAAAGGACAGGAAATTTAACATTTAAATTCTTCGGAAACTTTTTTCCCCTTTTTTTCATTTGATTTATTTCAAGAAGTATCAACATTTTCTACCTGTATCATTATGGTGATTTTAATGGAAGATTCAGTGTGTACCCAAGTTCCATTATACAAGGACCTGTTACTTCAGTTCATTGGCTTGGATTACCATTAATTGGCAAAGTGTTTGTTGTTTTTCGCTATTCGGCTTGTGCGTGTGTTTTCACCTGTTTTTAGGGTTTTGATTGTATTAATTTGCCCGCAACCCTCGCAATGATGGTTTTCGCAAAGTTTTGAATGGTTTCGCTATAATCCGACACTTACTCGATCCACGAATTAGAATCCGTTACTCGATCTGTGTGATCGTATTATTTTGTTTCCCATTTTTTCATAGTTTACTATAGTAAATTTTGTTATTTGTTCATTTTCATTTCGTGTCAAGGGATAATGAATATTATATAAAAATAACCAGACTTACAAAATAAAACAACAATTATACGGGTTTCTTTCCGTTTTTGAGTAAATCTTTAATTACTGTTTTGTATTTCAATTTTTGGTCATGCAAAGTATCTTGATTGGTGTTATCTCCATGATGTGGGGCTGAAGTGTTTCATTGAATGCTTTATCTCTTTAATTTCGATTTGTTCCGTGTCAGTCAACCTTTTATGTAACTAATGTCTAATTGTCATCTCTCTGCTTTATGTAAACAACTATATGTAGAGTTATTTTTATGTTCATGTTATGGCACGGAGCTCCACAAAATCTGGTCAGTTTTCACTTTTAATTCTTTTTTCTTTTATTCTCGTGGTCGACAATTCTATTTGTTGTTTCTCTTATCAATTTCTAACGTCAAACAAAACAAACAGAATTGTTTGTTTTACGTGCGAGAGTTCGAGTGGAGCAAAAATAAGGCTGCCAATTATTTTGAGCCATGTAAAAACACTGTCCATACCCTTTCTTTACACAAGGCTTAGAGACTTGTCTATTGTTAGGGACTCTTTTAAACCTATATTTTGTAGTCTTTAGGACGTCGTTTCAATGTTGCAGTTAGCTTACTGTGCTCTATCACAAAACGGTTTGACCTAGACAACCCTTGTTTATAGAAGGGAATTTAAAAGGTAGAACAAAGCATTTTCACCGTGTCTTACTGAGGTTTCTTTCCCTTTCGTTATTCTTACCCATGCTATAATGGTAATCTGTCAGTGAGTGGTTTGGTGAATTGAAAATGCTGATGGTATCATCTACACATGGATTTCTAATGTTATCAAAATATTTTTCATTCAGTTCTGCCTCAGAGGAATGCTACGATTCTGCCATAAATCGTGATAAAAGTGATAATAATCTTGAAAAGCCCCTAAAAACTAACTTGGAGTGAAGTAAATAGTGTCAGTATATAGTAAAAATCGAACTCGAAATGTTTTCTAAAAAAAGATTGCCAAAGTTGTTAACACTGCAGGATTGAAAAATCTCACATTCAGAAGGGGGTTCTTTTAAAAACTGAATAGCTTCTAGATTTATTTCTTATAAGCGATTTCATATTTTTTTCCAATTATTATTATTATTACGGATTTTTATACAGGATAAAAACCCAATTCAAAAATTGCTATATACAAATATATACAAATTCTGTTCTACCATTGGGTCCTGTAGAAGAACAGCCACGGGCATAACAATCAGAGCAGCAAATGGTTGCCACAAAGTCGCCACAACGGAAAGCAAGCATCAGATGGTCTTTTGCTTTCGAAATTATTACTACTTTGAGCTTGAAAAGTCTCAATATTCCTTATAAGGCCTTGCCACACTTTATGAATTAGAGGCCTGATTCAGTACAATAACATTTTGAAGTGATTGCGTACAAACTTATTTTTACCCAAAAGTTCAATGTGTTTTCCTTTCTTTAGTTACCACTGAAATTATTCTCTGCCTGATGCCACGTCGTGGGATACACAAAGTTTAAATTTCGGACGTGAAGAAATTTACAAATGATTTCTTAAAAACTTTTCAAAATTTGGACTAAAGAATGTTTGCCAAAGTATTGTACCTCTTTTTCTGTCTGATGTCGGTTTGGGTCCCTTCATGGCCCAATAATAACTAAACGTATTTTTACAAGAACATTCTAGTTAATTGAAGCCTTGTGCTTGCAACATTCTAACTTTTTAAAAGGATTTTAAACCCATAAATGATTGTTTGTAATTTTTTTTTAGTAAAAATGAGCTTAAATTTTGTAACACCAATTTTGGAAATTGATGATAATGTATGTTTATATTGAGAGTTTTTAAAGCCTTGGATTTTAATCTCAGCATGCTCCTAAATTTTTAAGGCTTTTAAGCCTCATGTAAAGTTTGTTCTTAGATGTCATAGATTTTCCTTTTTCCTTTTTTTTCACTTTTCCTTCATAATCTTTTCACTTTTTTCATTCATAGTATGGTTTTATTGCCATACTTATGATACTGATAATATACACATACCTTCAAATGCCGTTATGGACAAAATGGATCGAAGTATTTTTGTAACAAATTTTCTTTTTTCTTTTTCTTTTTCTTTTTTAATATTTTTAGAGAATGATGTATTAAAATACTGCCATTATGCTTAGCTGTTTTCTATGATGGGATCTATACGAGAGCGTGGTTTTTCTTCCATTAAGATAAACAACAAACAGAAACTAGTTTTGTTGATCTTTATGATTTGGTATTTTTTTTGCAACTTTGTAGTACGTACACCTTTAACTTTATTCTTGCCACAATGGAAGAATATTTATCATGCAATAAAACAAAATTTAATCCGAATGAATTCATCTTGTACCAGATATTCAAAGTAACATAAGATGAGAAGTATTTTTTTTAATTTGAAATTGACAGCTGGTAATGGATTTTATCATGCAAGTATAATGTATTTTTAGGGGGACAGTATGACGTCTCTTATTGATATGGTGAGAGGGGGGGGGGGGGGGGTAATCTTGATTTATGTCTGTTTTACGAGAATGAGGTTGTACTTACAAAGAACTTTGGCGAGTATTCTCTATTTACTACTGTTTTTCTCTCATCAAAGAAGATATGAGGGAAATTACTGCAGGATATATCGACTTTGCTATTTTTGTAATTATCATCCGTATTATCATCCCATAATTATCTCTTGGTGCCATCATAATTTATACCATATCCATCTTCAAATACCATTGTAAACAAAAACAACTATGGCTTTTGTACTGGTTTCGTGTAATTACACACTATTGTCAATTAGATGCGTTGAAAAATAATGGAAAAATTAATAAATTTGAAATGCGCTATTTTTGCGTTGTATTTTTTATCTTCCTTCCTGAATACAGTAACCATTAAAGAGATACTTGTCATTTTCTAAGGAAATTTTCCGGTTTTTGAATAGTTATTACATAGTTCCCTCCCCTGTGTCAGTATAAATGGAACTTAAACTATTTAAGTGGTTTCCCAAAATATACTACTGTACGAACAAAATGAAATCAGAAAAAAATATGTTTCGGTTCACCTTCCAGTTTCGGATCTTTTGTTTTTGATTCTCTCGTCGGAAAATGCATAAAATGAGATATAATATGCATGCATGCTTTTAATTTAAGTTTTGTTTGTTTGTTTCATCAGTAACAAACTGTTAACAGAAGCTTAAATCTGCTAAAAACATGAAAGTCTTAAAACTCTTGATAATATTTTCAAAGAAATACATAAAACCTACAATGCTTAAACATTATCCATTTAACATATATATTTTGCATTATTGAAGAATACGCCTCATTTTGCAAAAAAAAAAATGAATGTTTGTTAGGCCATCAAAGTCCTACATTCTTATAATAGTTTTTCTATTTCTGTTTTAATTTTAAAAATATTATCAAGGAACTCCACACTCAAGCATATTATTTTTGCTGAACTGAAAAAACAAACACCAATGCAAAAGAGTAAGAAAATTGGTCAACAGAGCAGACGTTTGCAGAAAGGAAGTACTTTACCACTCGTTATCATTGTGCACGTGATCACACAAATTTCTTAATGTTTAATCGAACTTTCAACAGCACTCTTAATTGAATTTCTTAAAAATGTCGTAAGAAAACCGATGGGATTTTGCGGAGGTGCATTTTTAATTTTTCCCTGTTGTGCAAAGTCCACTACTTCTTCTGTGTCACCTTTGTTAGTCAGCCCTAGCTTCTGTCTCTTTGTTACATATTCTTTTGTTTGTGCCGCTACTAAAGGAGGCAATTAAGAATGGCATTCTTCCAATAATTTGTTGTCATGGTTACAAACTATTTGACATGACATAAGGCTATAACCACTGTGTTGATTGAATGGTTTCAAAGAACAGCTTCATATGTTATAGCTGTTCAGTCTTTTACTGAGTATTATAATTTCGACTGTTGATGGTTTATACGCGCACGGTGGTAATTGAGGTTTTGTAGTTTGTCGCTTCTATTACTAACTGACCAAGAAGCTTTAAATTTGGAATTAAAGTTAAAAGAGAACACAATTGTTTTTCCAATCTTTGTGTGAATTTGTGTTTTTTTTCTCGGGCTCTATTATCTTTTATTTTTATAAGTTACTTTTCATTGCAATAAAGATAATCCTTGGAAAAAGCGGGAAAAAGTATTCTCCACGCATGAAAATGTGACCTCTGCTCAGACATTGTTTTTGTGAGAAGTTTTCTTAATGTCTCCACTTGGTCTAGTAGTTGTGACACCTTGGCATTTCTCACTTTGTTTGTTTTACGTCATCAAAAATTGAATTTTAAATATTGAGAAATGAACATATTATTATCTTTGTCAACTCAAATTAGAAACTTGTTTTTGGAAACATTACCCCTATTTATTTAGTATTTTGAAATGACTATATTACTTAATACAGACTATAAAATTTATTTTGAAGAAAACTTGCAAAGTAGGAAATAGTCCAGGCCAGTCCATAAGCTTTGAGTATCTCTAAATATACCTAAATGATAAATTGTAAGAACTTAAAAAAATTGGTGTTGAAGTGTTAAAATCGAAATTTTTTAGATTACACCAGATTTTATTTTATTGTTGTTGTATCTAGAGGTATGTTTGTAATGCATTTGTTGTTTCACCATCATGGTCCATAATGCAGTCCTCAAACAACCACATATGCCATTGTTCTTACGAAGGAAGGATTCCTTTCGTCAACAACACTAATGAACCACTAATTGACGTCAGCATCTTGAATATAGAGGTGATGGTCTATAACTAGCATAAAAAGCCTTTTTGCTCTGTCTGTAATCTATTTAAATGGTTGAGTATTAGAATGTATTTTTAATCCCATCCATTGATGAGCTGCATAAATAATAAGAGTGAAAGTAAAAACTCGAGAAAATAGATGTCTGTTCAAGTGCCAACTCTACAGTCACTAATCTGGTCATTAAATTTGATCGGAAGTTGTGATTGGTTCAGAGACAGCCAATGACGGAACAGCTAGTTCCAAGCGTGCCAGAAGTCAGAGGCAAAAATGTTCACCCGTTTTATAATCCCTTCTATTTCGGTCACACGCACCACAACAATGAAACTGGTGGAAGTTCTTATGGTACCCTTTTGTTTCTCCTAACAACTATTTCTGCTGTGTGTAGGCGCGAGGATCTTTGTCGTCTACTTTAGGTATTTGCATTTCCTTTCGTTTTTGATTGAAAATAGTTGGTAGATTAGAGTATTTGATACATCAAAATTTAAGTTCCCCTTTCATCTTTACGTTGTTTAAGAAATTGTCCCTTGTCTTTTGGAGTAATTAGAAGTGAAATTCAATAACGTTTTTTACGTTTCACGAACGAAATAGTCAAAAAAAATGTGTTCCATGATTTCAGTAATTTTCATCCTTACGATTGTCCCTGGTCTACATTAATTTTGGGGTAATTATTGATTTCTAACAGTATAGTGAAATCTTTTTTTAACTTGTACATTTCACGAACGAAATAGTCAAAAACAATTGTTCCATGATACTTCCCTGAATAATGTTTACAAATGATCTTATCTGACTGCATATCAAAGGAAATTGAATTCTACACTTTATACAAACGTCGACAAGAAATATTACGAAATGTTACTTTTGACTTGTTTTCTTTATAGTTTCATAACCGTATTTTTAGAAAATTTTCAACCGTGAATATTATGTTATTATAATGGGGTTCTTAAAAGGTTCTCGCAGTTAAATCTATAGAGTGAATTTAATTTAATACGATGTTCCCAATTTAACCGGACTTCGAAAACTCTTTATCCTGAATTTGTTGATTTTTTAGTTCTTGAGATACGAATACACAATCTCTCGATATATTTCACATACCAACATGAACAAAATTCTGAATGATGTCAATCATTGTAAATGTTCTCAAGTCAAATAAACAGGGTTGAATCGCAGAGAACTAAGATGTTAATGAGGAAATGTATAAAAGTGCATCAAAATCGTGCATTGAGTCTGATGCTTAAATCGTAGTTTACAAATAATATTATGTCATTATTGATGTTTTTGTTATTTGCGAAGTCCCGTTTTTGCGAAATTTATTTATATTTTCCTGTTTGTTTCTTGCAAGGTAAAAATGGAAGCTTTCGTTCGTGCATCCAAACATGATCTTGATGAATACTGTTTACGGATATGCATTAATTAATTGATTCGTTAAAAATTAGCAAATCGGAAGAAATTGTTTCGAAATATTAAAAAAAGTTAATAGATTACACCATGGGAATTGGGTCAGATTTTCAAAATTTTGAATTTGAGAAATAGACAGGACATGCGCAGTAGTCTGAAATATCAAATCTGCGACCTTAAAAATATTCCTACTGCATGATTTTTTTATTTATATTTTATGTCCGTGCCTTTCTAGCAAGAATCCATTTTATGATTGTCGTGTACCAATGTAGGTTTCCGGCACAGCATCCTCCCTCTCATTCATGTGTATAAAAATCAATGTAGTTTTGCGACTTCATGTGTATAAAATGACATAAAAATAGCCATAACTTCTCCTGATGTCTGCTGCTTTCAGTGACTATACTACATGACAAATTTTTCCAAGTGTCCACCATGCAGTTTTGTTCACGTGTATTCTTGTGATGAAAGCATTTCCGCCACTATTGTGACCAGCAGCACGTCCCCGAAGGTTATTTGACAAAATGGACGACTCTAAATTAGACAATATTTATGAAGTATAAATAGCCAACCAACGCGTGTACATCTATTTATACTTTAGGATTGGGTGTGTCTATCGACTTGAGTTCACTAATCAGAACGAGGCATTTGGTGAAAATTGCCTCGATTTCCCAGCCAAGTTTGAGTTTCTATTGAAGAAAGGGTGGTCTCAAAAAACCAACAGATGAACTGTATGATACATCTTTGAACACTGTGCATAATCAGTCACGTGTGCACTCTTCAACACATCTATTTAACTTTGTCTCTTATAAAAGCAGACCAAATACGTTAATCCCTCCCTTTTTAAGTTTTTGGCACCTGAAAATTAATAAAAGGGTAAGTATTCATTTTTTAGGCCTGCACGTAACTACGTGAATTTAAAATGGCTCTTATTATTTAATATTAGACATTTTGCAGTGTTAGGAGATTAGTGATTCTAAATTTAACCTATTGTACGACGTACCGTTTTAGAATTAGAATGATTGAACAGCAAATAATACTCATCTCTCAGCGGGCGAGAAACTCAAAAAGTACATCATGTGGAAGAGTGTTTAGCTGCTGATCCGGCACGTAATGTTGTGCGCTGAATCAATAAAAAATACTTCTTCACTTTCACTCTAAACTGATTTTGCTGCCATCCTAAATATAGACAGCTAAATATAAATTCTTTATTCTGCCTTACCCTATGGACTTATTGTAATATATTACTTTAATTAAGAATACGGTTGTTGAGTATGCTATTTCTACGATCAGTGCCTTCCTCAGTATGGGGTAAAGTAGATTGTATATAAACCAAGGTGCAAGTCCTACTCTGTTATTAATGATGGCTGATTCAGTGACCACAAAACATAGAGAAGCCATATTTAGGCGTTCGAATGAAAGTTACGTAACAAACACATAGTATAAATGATTTAGCAGGTGCAGATAAGATAATCAAATAGTTTATAGAGTATTCATGTTCCTGTACAAGACAACATCTCTTTTTCCACTATTTTTTTCAATGTTTTATATCAATAATTAAAGTGTTTGCTTAGATAAATCGTCACGGAGGCTGTCGTTGCTTGTAGTTGTTTAGATACCTAACCTAACCTAAACTGTTGTTTTCAAATTGTAACAACTGGAGGACAAGAATGGAAAGGGTTTCTGGGTAGTACAGGTGAGTAAAAAACAACAAAGAAACTTGGTACCGGATAATTCATATTTTTAATTTTTTTTAATTAAACATTTAAGGAGATATTATTTAGTAAAATAAAAAAATCACTTTTCTAAACTTGCAAACAAAATATTGACAATTCCATCAAGAATTTTTCAATTTTCAAATTTGAATTATAAAAAGATCTACTAAAGATTTTTAACTGCTTCTTGTTTGTACAACCCAATACCTTGTAAATTATCATTTGGTCAAGTTTTTTTTTAATACAAATGCTTTTCTACATAAAATGTTATACAAAAATGAATTATTTGCGGATTTCTGTTTCATCGGTGGTTCCGAGTAATAGTCTATATCATTTTTGAAGAGTCGGAGGAACAGGTCTAAAATAAACTCAAAAAGTTTCGTTTCGTTTGCTTTTGTAAATTTATTTTAACTTTAAAACATTCTAACTCAACGAATATTTTATCCAAATTTAACAAAAATGACCTATCAAAATTTAGGTCAACCTGTTATCTTTCACCTGCTAATATTTTTATTAAGTTTCGATACATAAGCTAAGAAATTTACTTTTTTCTGAGTCACCCGGTATATCAAAATTTAAGTTAGGCTTTTGCAAAACATAAAAAAAAAAAAAATTTGAATTTTGATATGGGAATAAGACAAACTTAGCTTTCAAAGTGATTTTACTCATTTTCATTTGCTTGTCTGTCGATTTGAAACGACATCTTGTTTGATTAAAATAGTACCGTATGCTATACAGGGTAATTCCATAAAAATGCTTCCTTGTAAACAGTATGGATATTATCTTTCTGAGACACCTTTCTATATCGTGGCAAAAATCGTATCTCTAATCAATTCCTATAAATAACAAAGATTAAAAAAAGCAAAGAAACGAATAACTAAGAGTTTGTGTATCATTGTTCGAATAATGATAATTAATTTGGCCCTACATTTACCTACAACTTCCGTTTGCACTAGCAAGCGTAATTCACGTCACATAGACCTCTTTTGTTGTGTGGTGATGGTATCCTGACGGAAAAGGAAATTTCCAACTAGTTTTGTAACTTTACAGTCATTTTGACTTTGAAAATCAAATAAGCTACTAGAGAAATTAGTTGGAGACATTGTCTTTATAATGTAAAATTCTTTTTCCTTTTTCTCATTTTCGGGATTGATTCTCAACTCTTTTCAGAGCTCGAGAATGTCGACGGTACTACTACTTTGAGTCGATCCATGACCCAGTCTCACTGTATTTAGGGGTCATTCATTGTTCACGTGGTTTACAAAAAATGGTTGTCAATAACAATCATTTATTCTGTGTCATCATCTATTATTCATGGTTTGTATGCGGTATGGTTTGTATTCATTCTCAGCCGTCAAAGCGGAGGATAGGGCCCACGTAATTTTGCGAACCGTGACAATAAACACTCCTTCGCATTGGCTTATTCAGCTTATTCTACCCTCTTTGATTCACTTTTTTTATTATCAATGTATCATTCTGAAAAATGGAAAATGGAAAATAGAAAACGATAAACGATAAACGAAAGCGATAACCACAATGTTTCAATGTACGTAGTGTATATATTTACTGAAAAACCCCAGGAAGAAATTTCTTCTTATAGTTGTAAGAATAGAAACGGTCCATTCCTCTTTGGAGGAGGGGTTAATTCCATTGTCATCTGTAATTTATTCTTAATTCCATTTTTATCTGTAGTTTATTCTATTGTCATCTGTAATTTATTCTTAATTCCATTGTTATCTGTAATTTATTCTAGGACACTCGAATTGCTGGTTTTTGATGATGAATATGATGAAGGTCTTCCGCAAAATTTGATGCCCGCGAAATGCAAATATTTGGGCATTTCTGTCTAGTAAGTATTATGATGTATATTGTCTTGTAGTTCTCGTTAGCTTCTTGGTTCACTTTCTTGAGTAATTTTATTTTCCTTCTAAAGTTTAAATGGTTGGCAGTGTCATATTTGAGTCTTAAAAATTAGGAAAAAAACAACTTGAAAACCTTTAAATAGTACTTTAAAACTAGTGTTTTAAGCGTTGAGGCAATAATAAAGAAGGACAGACACCCTGTGTAGAAAGGTCTGGTTGAGTCAGGTCGAGTGAATCTGATAAATTGTAAGCGAGATACTTCGAGACAAGCATGAACCTTTTTTTCAAGTGGGTTTCTTGACTGGCGAAGGGAAAGCACGCTAAGTAGAAAATATAGGACATTTTGGCTAGATGGTCCAGATAGGGTCAGGTCGAGTAAAAGCCTGCAAAACGCGATACGTATAAAAATATGAAAGGTTTTCTGATGTGCGTCGTTTGACGCTGGAGAAGGAAAACCTTTCGATAATTACAAGTTATCATTTCCTGCAGCTTTTGTTCAGTGACCTTTCCGTGCATGTCAAAAAATACCTTCTTTTTTTTCGCAAAAAGTCCCACGTGTTTCATTAATATTCCAATCAAATGGATCAATTGCTTGGCGCCAGAAAGTCCGTAATCACTTCTCTTATGTGACTGCTTTATAAGTATCGGGAATGAATTATTTGAGCGATGATTTACTATTCTGTCATTTTCCTGCCTCGCATAGTACAATAAATGATTTTGGTTGATGAATGGATGCTTCTATTTTATTTCGATAATTATCATTAACTCGTTATGGTTCCTTAAGTTGATTAGGAAATGTACATGAAAAGAGGGTAAAAAAATATTTTTGCGTTATCGAACGAAGCTTTGTTTTCGTATGGGGAGACAAGCTGGGAATCATGTTCAAATTAAATTGCAAGGATGAGAATGCAATAATTGCAGGGAACTTCGCCACATGATGTTATATAAGG
This sequence comes from Mitrocomella polydiademata, assembly GCA_036023255.1. Taxonomy (NCBI): domain Eukaryota; kingdom Metazoa; phylum Cnidaria; class Hydrozoa; order Leptothecata; family Mitrocomidae; genus Mitrocomella; species Mitrocomella polydiademata. The sequence goes on from JAYRBV010052895.1 coordinate 11,895, forward strand.
AGTATAATGACCAACTTCTGGAAGCTAAATACACGTTGGGAGAAGTTTTGACTTTACCAGCGTCAATAGAGGCCTCTCTAGAACGATAATCTATTATAACATTCTAGGTTTGTATCTTGCATTTTAAGGAGAATTAACGTCTAAATTAATTTTTCTATCAAAAATATAACTACTCGCAAAATTTTATCAAATTTGGTTGAATATTTAGGAAGATATAAGGGTTTGAAGTTTTATGAAACATTCCAATCGTGACATCATTGTTGCGAATTACTATTTTCTGTTGAGAGTATTCTTATTGAGATTTGGCTTGTCTGCGTGAGACTGTTTCTCTTTTCTTTTCTGTTTCTTTCCGTTAAGGACTCGAGTATCCCGAAATTCGTACTTTTAGTCACGTGACTTTCTAAGACCTCCATTTTAGAGTTAACCAGGCTGTTTCATTGAGATTTTTAAATCTTTAAATTGTTTAAATCCTTAAATTATGTGGGGTACTTTCCCCATTAAGCCAAACCATTATAACTCGCGCCAGGTTTCTTGTATTATTATACCTCCAGCAACATCTACACGATCAATCAATTTCTTCGATTTTCGAGCTGCATTAGCGTGGAATCAGCTACCTTTTTCCATCAAATCTGAAACTGATTTGCATAAATTCGTAACTTCATTAGCAAATGTCGATATTTATTGTCAGTGTAGAGAATGCTCTTGATAGCTCATAAAATATATATATATTTTTTTTTCTTTTCTTCATTTTTAATGGTTATTCCATTTTTATTCTGTTTTTAACTTATTGTAATTGTTACCAAAGTTGGACTAAATTAGTTTTTAACTATTGTAAAACCCAACTGAAAATAAAGAAATAATAATAATAATGTTAAATAAATTTTGGTAAACGACATTGTTTTTCTTTTTTGAAAACGTAACTTACGCTTTATCAAATTGGCTTGCTTTTGATTCTGTACTTTCTAGTAGATTTTTAGTTTTATTATTTATATCTTTATTTATTTTTCTTTCATTTTTGAATTTTCTTTTCCTTTTTCTTTTTTCCTTTGTTAATTTTTAACATCTGCTCATTAACTAGGGCTCATTAACTAGTTTGCATCTGGTATGTTTACGTAGATGCTGTACATATTTGGTACTGTTTTATTTTTGGTATGCGAGGGTGCCTACTTGTGAATGTCACCAATGCGTTTGTTGACATTCGTCCGCTGTTGACTCCATCTTGTCTGATAATCTGTTGACATTTTGACGTCACCATGTCACGTTCCATAGTTGTAGAATGACCTCTGTCCGATGACCTCTCTTAAGAAAAAAAAACACGGATTTTCCGTGCTGTAACTCACGATTTTACTGTACACAGTGTTTGCCAACACGTCGATGAAAGTAAGATTAGCAACACCTGTTCCTGCTTTGTGTGCAATGTTTTGGAATCTTAGGTAGTAGTTGCAAAAGCTATCGAAATTTTGCCACCTACTCATCTGTTTCGACGTCAAGGGGTGATAATAATATCCTAAATTCCTTTGTTCCTATCGTAAATATTTTAGCGCATGTTATTAAAACTTTGCAGTGTACAAACTCGGTAGCAATATAGCAATATAATTACTTCTAATCTAGCTGTTCTTGTGAATCCGATTTCAATTGGTAAACAAAGGAAAACTTCTAGTGATTCCATGAATGATGATAGTCCGGTCTTTTTTTTTAAGTATAAAATTTAAGGACAAGTTAAGAATTGAACTTATTTAACGACGGGATGAATTGATGAAATCATACCTGGCATTTTTTCAGATGTTAAGCGTGGCTAACCTCCTTACAAAGAAAATGACTAGGTGAAGACATTAAATGACCTGGTACTTTTTATTAAGAGTAAAGTATTGTCAAATCTTTATTAACTTTTATTTCTGAAAAATAAAACCACCAGGTAAATTGGTTAAATCACCAGGTGAATTGGTTGAATCACCAGGTGAATTGGTTGAATCACCATGTGAATTGGTTGAATCACCAGGTGAATTGGTTGAATCACCAGGTGAATTGATTGATTCGGTGCGCTGCACTTTCGTAATATCGTACAGGCGGTGCAGCTAGGAAATGTATTGTGAATTCTCGAAGATGGTGTGATTTGCAGTTAGGGAATACACTAAGCTATCGAGCTAACCCCTGGCAAATAACTGACCTTATAAATACGGCGAGATTATACAACCAGGTGAAGATGGTCTTCTCGTTGGCTTTAAATGTTATCACCTTAAACAGACCTTCATTTCCGGTATTTTCTCATTTTGTCATGTTATTTTTCGAATTTCATAGTCAAAAAAATGGACGCCTCTTAAGTGTTGTTATTTTAACTGAGCCACCACGGTTATTTCTTCATGTTTGAAAATGTATATCAGGTCCAAGGCATTTTGAAATGTTTCGTTATTCAAAACCTTGAAACATGCTGCAAGGAATAACAGCATAAGAAACGCACGTAGTATCTGATTAAATGGGTTTCTGTTTACATATTTCCGTGTCTAGAATTACTTTAATGTTATACTGAACAAACACGACCTACTCATATAATGTTATCACATTTTTATCATTCATAGGGACAAATTGATGGTAGCGAAGTGGAAGTTGCTCCGTGACAGGGGCGTGACAGGGGCGCTTTCCTGAAGATGAGAGCCCCACCCATAATCTAAATAGATGATTTATCAGATTACGTAGAACAAAATGTCTGGGGCGTCGAAGGTTAACTTAAACATCAAGTCGTTCGAAAAATTTAAAATTTCTTTTAACCTTTTATAATTTGGTTTGGTTTCCCTGGCCTTTATTTGGTTTTGTTATGGTGAACCTTTATTTTAAGTTCTGGTAAAGCTCGAAAGGCCATACTGTTTTGAATTTTTTAACGCTCCGAGAAGAGAACAACTCATATTTCTGCTATTCAATTAAATAGTAAGACATTTTGCAAACTTTTGGAATGTGCTTGAAACGTTGAAATGTTGTTGCCCCGTTCCTGGACCACCGGGAAATTTGAATGTGCAGTGCCTGGACTTCCTGGAATTGTTTACAGGACTTGGACTATTTAAAAAAATTGTCAGTCTATTTGTACAAAATAAGTTGTTAATAAAAGCTCGTAAGATGACCTAGTAAAAGAAGGTGTAATTGACCTGACACCTAACTTTCATGTCTTCTAAATGGTGTCTGTTGCTTTACTTGTTATTCTCTATTCCTCTCTCTGGTACAGTTAATCCGTGATAAGATGCTATTTGATGTATAAAGATTAAAGAATGGTTTTGAAGTTCTTGTTATTGGTGCGGTTTCTACACAATAAACAAGATGTACTTTTTACAGTTTCCTTGTATGCACTCACACATGTATTAGAGAACAAAGAAAGGGATAACGATGCGAGAAAAATACTATTTTGATGTTTCTCGTTTTCAAGTAGTTCTTTCTGATGACTCTTCATATTTTTCATCTAGATTAAATAAATAAAAAACCATTAACTAATAAGAAATGAATACGGGAAGTACAACATCACCACACAGCATCGAGGCAGAAACCATGGAAACCAACGAGGGATCACCCTCGGTTGAAAGCGAGACCACAACGCCAATAACACCACGGTCCGCCCTTCAAAGTCGTTTCCATACCAACAAACAGGACTCTACATTTTTGTGCGTGGTGTGTACTGACAGAGCTTCGGGCTACCATTATGGGGTTCCCGCCTGCGAGGGATGTAAGGCTTTTTTTAAGAGGAGTTTACAATCTAAAGAACTGAACTACAAGTGTCCTGCTTCTAGTAATTGTACAATTGATAAAATGAGCAGAAAATGTTGTCAAGCTTGTCGGTTGAAAAAGTGTCAAGATATGGGGATGTCTAAAGAATGTAAGTTAATTATTCAAATATTACCTTCTTACAAAGGAATACCTGACAAAGACTGGAAAGTTAAGGAAATTCGGAAATACGACTTTGCTGTTAGTGATTCTGTCCTTTTGTCCAAAAATTCATTTATGTTTGTTTTTCTCTTTAGTTCTCGGGAATAAAATCAAAAAGCCCAAGTTGGATCGCAGTAAGAATTACTCAAAGCCCAAACAGAAGAAATCTGAAAAGCTTATCGACCCAGAGAGTTTTGTGGAGAGCACTATATCGGCACACGAAGTTGAACTTGAGAATATGATTCAAAATTTGACCCAATTACATGGTGAATTTTACTTGAAAACGGAGGAGAGTTCCGACCCGCAAGATTTGCGGGAACGCTTCTGCAGGACTGTCGGTCAACAACTCGTCCGTATTATCGACTGGGCTAAAAGGTTACCCGGATACTGCAATCTAGTGCTGAGTGACCAGGCTATACTATTACAGGCGGCGTGGGTAGACTTACTAGTGTTAAACTGGTTGTTTCACTCGGTACATTCGGACGAAGGATTGCAGCTTTCTCGTACTTGTCATATCAACGAGGAAGAGGCCAAGGAACTGGGGTTCGAAAATATCTATACACATATTTCATCACTGGTCGTACGTGCGAAGAAATATCATATAGACGAAGAGGAAATATCCTGTCTGAAGGCAATTAGTTTAACAAATGCAGGTACGTTCTTTCCTCTCGCTCATATCGAAATCTCATCTTTTCTTCATTTGTTTACTCACTCTCACTAGCCTGGGTATCCATGCAATTGTTTACACTCCTTTCAAATATTCAAGGAGAACAAATAGCATGGTGAAATCAACTTATTCAAGATGGCCGTTCATAATAACAATGTTTACAGTTGATAATTCTAAACCAATCAGATTGCGCGATATCAAAGGATTCACATCAATCCTTGCCTTCGCCCGTCTCTCTTTTTCTCGAGTAATTCCCAGAAGATAAAAGAAAGAGACACGGGTATCCCATCTACACTTGCTGTTTGACCCTTTGCAAATTTTAATTTGACATCCTTTTTCAAGACCGTGACCAGTTCCCAGTGCCTATCTAGGAAAACACTTATTATCCTCGGCAATTAATTTTAAGAAAATAATGCATACACTGACTGTTGACCCACTACAGCCTACTGATTCACAAAAAGTAGTATTGCAACCGTTGTCTGTGTTTTTTGGTACTACTTTTAATGATTCACTCTGTACTAATCAAATTAGGCGACATTCTTGCTTTACCCTTGCTTATTTTTCGTTTAGAATCGAGTAGTCTTGCTGGGTCCGACAAAGTCAATGATCTTATCACGAAGTTCAGTTCAGCATTACAATATTACACTGTCACCCGGCATCGGGAAAACCCGCAGAAATTTGCAAACCTGGTCCTCATATTACCGCAGTTGAAATACATGGTGAATCAGTTGATTGAGTTTTTGTACACAATGAAGATTAATTTTACCGGTGCAAGTCTAACTGATTTGGTCATAGAAATGCTGGAGGCTAAACAAAGGCTTTAGAAGATAGATTGCCCGTACAGTCGTTTTTGGGTGGAACAGAGGTTTGGTAGACACGTCGACCTATATAGGTAACCGTCTTGCGAAATACCATCTTTACATAATTTGTTTAAAAATTTTCCTGGCGGGTGTACTTATGGAAGACAGACATCTTAGACGGGTCAAACGCGTGTCCGAACATTTTAAGTATGAACGAAGGAATGGAAGCATCAGTCCGAATACAGTTCTTATATTCGTCATTGTGGTATGCCTCCAATATACTGCCAAATGTAAATGAAGAGTTTACTTTCATACGTGCTATGCGACAAATTATTTCATTTGATTTTTACGGTACATTCTTCACGGGAAGTAGATACAAGAAAGACACTTTTTGTGTTGTTGTCTTAAATTATGTGCTTTGAAACATTGACTCTTCACTTTATTTACCGTATTAAAGTT
>JAYRBV010053006.1:7365-28704 GCA_036023255.1 Mitrocomella polydiademata
TTTAAAGTCATACAATAATCTGTGTATCAAAAGAGATAATGCTGACTTTTTATTGTTTTAAAGTCATACAATAATCTGTGTATCAAAAGAGATAATGCTGACTTTTTATTGTTTTAAAGTCATACAATAATCTGTGTATCAAAAGAGATAATGCTGACTTTTTATTGTTTTAAAGTCATACAATAATCTGTGTATCAAAAGAGATAATGCTGACGTCAACAACAAGGAAACCTCTGATTTGTATTTGGAACCAAAGAAAGTGAAAATCGAAGAATTTCAGTTTATTCTTTCGTCGACCGATGTAAATAAAAAATTGGAGGTAAGTTTATCATACTCGTTACATTACATCACAATTTTGCAAAACTAAAATATACTCATAACGGACAAGAAGTTAGCGTTACACCAAATATCCAATCAACAAATTTCTTCACACTAGATAAAGCAAGTATATCTCCATCTGGGCGAATCGATTTTATTATCCTGGGCAAGTGCTGGTCTAGACGCAAATATAACTCCATCGTATGATTCTTCCAACTTTGGCGGAGAGAGACTACCTGTCAAGCTAGCATCAGATGGAAACACGATCTGGGACACTGTCACCATATCACCTTTTACAGAGTGAGTTTCAGTAGTACCGTAATTGATCGATTTAGCGCGCTTGGCGCTTATTTCAAATTTCAATATTCTAAGGGGGCGCTTAATCGAAAAGAGCGCTAAAAAGTCTTTTTGTTTGGATGCCTTTCTTTAAAATATGTTTTAATGAGCTTTGGCTATATATAGATCAGTATTCAAATAGCCATTCAAATATCTTGCTCATAAGGATGAGGGCGCTTATTCGAGAGTAGGCTCTAAATCGATCATTTACGGTTGAAAGAGTGTTTTATTGTCTCTTATGATTCCAACCCGTGGATAGTAAAGTGATATATTACAGTCTCTTATGATTCCAACCCGTGGATAGTAAAGTGATATTGTATCATTCTCTTATGATTCCAACCCGTGGATAGTAAAGTGATATTGTATCATTCTCTTATGATTCGAACCCGTGGATAGTAAAGTGATATTTTACAAAAAAGTTAAAAAACGCTAAACGCAATCTTCTTCGCTACCGTATAACTGCGCCGGGAATGCGGAGAATTTTTTTTCCCCGTACCGTAAATTCTCACCTGCTTACGCTCGCCTTATTATTGTTTTTCTCTATTTACGGGATTTAATTTTCATAACCGGACTAAATGGAATAGTCTACATTTTCTTTATTGGTCATAATTTTACCATTTCACGGATTTTAGCCTGGGTATCCGACATATATATTTTACACTCCCCTCAAAATTCCGAGAAGTTAAAAGAAAGAGAGACGGGTATCCCATCTAGAATCATGTATGATCAACAGAACAAAAATACTGATCCAATTAGATTTCTGTAGCTCTGTACCCTGGAACAGTAAAATTGTATTCTAATATTATATTGAAAATTTTACGCCTAACTTCATCTTTTGGGAACAGAGTCTGCTAGCTGATACCCATCGAGACAACAACAAAACGTTTGAATTTTAAATTCTGTAAAATAAATAACAATTTTAGTGTGCTCCCAAGAGAAGCTCTGATCGCATTGGAAGTCGAACATCACGCCCCTGCATTAGTTGGTGAATTCTACCCTTTTGTCGTTTCTATTGGCAATAAAGAAGAAAATACCATATCGAATACCAAGTATGTCCTTTTATCCTTTATAAACTTCGGGTAATTTCGTAAAATGATCACTACGGTAGAGTGTTTTTGTTATGAATTCACACTCCTCCAAGGTGTTCTATTTACCAAAATCACCCACAAGATGTTTTTGTCGTGTAGCTTGCAACAGTTCCTGTATTAATTGAAGTGTTTGTTTAGTTCTGATTTGAGTTTCTTGTGCTTGTCAGGATGAAGGTGACAGAAACTTTGGAGGACATTGAAAAAGGTTTGTTACATTTCTCCGCGATCTTTGCAATTCTGTCTTACTACCGAGTGTGTCAAAAATAGCATTCATTCTATTGTATTTCCATTGTTTCAGTCCTGGGTTTTTTTCTATTAAAATGATTTCTGGGAGACTGGAAATACTGCGATGATAGTGAAAAAATATTGCGGCAATACAATACAATACAATACAATATAATTTCTAGACACTCGCTGTATTGCCGCAATATTTTTTCACTATCATCGCAGTATTTCCAGTCTCCCAGAAATCATTTTAATAGAAAAAATTATTTACGATATATTTTATTAATAAGAGGCATTCTAGTAACATTGCACTTTTTTCTGTATAAATATCTGGACATCAATTATTCATAGCCCCCGTCGTATTTAAGGATGATTGTTGGTATTGTGTGTGATTTAACTTAAAGGGATTTTGTGTATAACATTAAATTGTTCAATAGAATCAAAAAACGTACGTAGCAGCGCTGAGTCTTGGACTAGTTTACGGGTTTTATAATCTGCAATGCCGTAACTGTGTACATAAACTAACCTGCACATAGACCCCGTAATATACCAAGAAAAATCATTTTAGCTAAATCCCGACCTGGTCAACACTCTCTATCTTTGTGTCAAAATACTGTTTGCGCGCAATATAGAGAGTTCAGGTTTAGCTATAGCCTCTATTCAATTCGTTATACGGACAATTCCCAAAGAAAAAGTTATAATTAAACAAACTTAAAACTTTTTGCATTGAAAATTGCGTGTTTTCAATGGTTTAGATCAATAGAATTAAAAAATTTCAGGGGCTTTGCCCTAACCCCATTGGGGACATTTAATGCAGGCCTCCAAACCCCTCTAGAATATTTTTTGCGCTAGGAACAAAATCTTTACTTCCAAATTACATACAAACGGACATTACTTTTGATTTTTGGCTAACGCCCTGGAGCTGGACGTTTGTGACTGACTTAAAATGTAGATTAGTAAACTAGTCTACTGAGTCTTTGAATTGTTGAAGTTTGAAAAAATAATTTCCTCAAGATTTCTTTTTTTCGGAGATGTTTGTTTCTTTTCCAGCTTCACCGTCGCTGTACTTGAACGATATTGATGGAGAAATATCTGGTATTGCCGAAACTGAATTTGTTATCAACGATCTAGAAGCAAACTCGACAGTATGGTTTGCTTATTCACAACGTCTTTTGTTGTTGATATCTTTATTTCTCTATGTATCCATATAAATGTTAGATAGGAAACCTGGCTCTGACTCTTTTGATACCCCAAAAAAAAAAACCACACAAAATATATGACAGCTAAAAAATGTGAAAGAAATTTCTCTCGCCAAATTTTATGTAAGAAGTGCGGAACGATGCGAAACGGCGCGTAAAGAGAGAAGTCAGGTTTCCTAGCTATATAAATGTTTTTTATTACAAAAGTTCAAGTTGAGAAAGAAGGTTAATCTTGAAACTATGAAATCAAATTAAATGTTGTTTTTTAGGTTGAGAAAGTAATTTATATGAGGGCGAATGAAATGGGAAAACGGACAATCACATTTGAGGTATTATTTTAAACGTCGGCCCAACAAACATAACACGTCTAAAAAATTTAATCGTTTTTTTTTTATATATAAAGAGTGTATTATTATAACGCACAAAATAATGATCGTTTCTCCTCTTTAGGTTTCTTACAACATGGCAGTACAAGTTGGTGAAGACGTGGTGGACTGTGTTTGTACAAAAGTAATAATTATTACAATTTTTGAAATGATGTTCGTTTAAGTTTGAGCTTTCTTATCTTTGTTGCTCAGACAGGGCTATCAAAAAAACCGTGACCATGCGATCATTTGATCATAGCCAATCAGAATTAAGGATAAATTTCAAAATGTGTTTTACATGACCCCATACTGTCTCTTTTTTAGAATGAGGTTTTCGAAGTTGATGTTCAAATCCCATTTTCAATCGCTGTCAAAGTAGCTAATTTGAAGGTGAGATAATTAACTTTGCCGTTACCCATATCTCCTAGTTAACTGTAGATCATCATTTCAAACTCCTATCTCGTTAATAAAATTATAATCTTTATGTTTTCCAGTTTCAACAGGTGGATAAAGTTCACGTTGGAGAAACGTTTACAGCTATAACATATATCAAGAGTACATCCCCGTGGCCCATTGATATTATATCTAGTGAAATTATATTGGTGAGACTTCTAATCGTTATCACTTAATTAGTTGATAGGTAATCTTCAGCATTTGGACTTTATACGGTTTGAGTCACGGTCAGAGCTCTCTTAGATGTGTTTGAAACAACGAGTCATTTGATGGAAATTGTCTCGATTTCTCAAACAGATTTATAAGAAAATTCTCTATAAAAGATCGGATGAACGCAAATAGTTCTACGATAGACAGGGAAACTTTATACTACTAGCTCAAGATTACGATTTCCTTTATTAACAAGGCTAATCCTCGGATAAAAAGTTGTACTAAACATTTTATCAGCTCCTACCTGATTAAACGTACCAATTCTGGCTCTTATTTGGTCAAGTGGCTACAAATCATTGTGTGATTGAAGACTTGAGAATGTTTTATGTAATTTCAATTTATTTCATTTCAGACTTCAGACTTTAAATGTGTTGATTCCAGTTTCCCCTCTCAAGTTTCCGGATGTAAGTTTCTTTTTCATCTTTCACCTTCCAATGTTATTCTTTACCATATAATGTGACGGCGTGTTGTTGAAATATGTTGTCCGTAGATGCAACGCAACGCAATGGGCCTGTTGAAAATCCAGGCGTCTATTACGACTCCTACGCGTAATTACTCAATGCCATTTCATAATGTATTCCTATCTACAATTTGGAGTGCAATTTAAACAATCTGAGGACCCGAAATTGCCGGTGTCAAGTCTGTCTTTGTATTATTATTATTATTATTTTATTACATTTAAACAGTTTCTCGCTTTTATTTGATTTCACAGTACAATTAAAAGAACATGATATTGCAAGTGAATGCCAGTGTCTTGTTCCTCCAATGGATCACACGAAACTCTTGGTACCAGGCCATCCAACAACGCTACAAATTGGACAATACCAACTTCACTGGAAAAGGTAAACAATTCATTCTATCAGATTGCAGAGCCTGTCCTGATTCTATATAATTTTCTCACGTTTCTAAGGCCACGTTTTGACATGAGCTCAATCCCCCCCCCCCCTAATGTGAGTTTACTTCAATTCTGTATGCACAGAAGTACCTTGAAGTGTTTACATTTGTGCATAGTCAGCATCATTTTTTTTAATATCATAATTTGAAGTGTTTTTCTATGAATACGCCATTGCGTGCCCATATCAATAGAAAGGACTTCTCCATCTTGACTTTTTTAATTATTTTGACGGTCTGTTTGGTCATCTCAATGCACAAAAACATCTCAATGAACAAAAACTCAAGGATATACAGAGAAATCAATTTTCTTTATATATTTATTGTGCTTCTTAGAAAATCATCCAACAGACCTGTAGCAACGAAAGTCAATCTTCCGAGTGTTAATGTGGAAAACGTACCTTTCTATATAGAAACAGGTAAGATAATCACCCCAATCAAACAGTTGATCATTTGTTGAATCCTGAACTTTCGTTGTTTTTATTTTCTTGTTATTTCTCTACTTCTTTGGATAAGCAATTTCTAGTCTATCCGGTACAAGGTTTCCTCTCCAATCTCGACGAGGAATTCAAGGGTCTTAGAATCTAAGCTAACCTGATACAAGGTTTCGTGCTTTTTTGTCCTACTCGTGGACTATCGGCATTAGTTACTTTTCCTACTTCTTGGCCTCTACACTCTTTTTCACATGACATTCTATTCTTTCAGACATACCTCCGTACGGGTGCGTGCAAGAATGCATGTTATGCCATTACACACTGCATAACAGAACCAACATGGTGCTTGAAGTTGAAATTGTTGTGAAGGCGAGCAGTGCGTTCATGTTAGCTGGGAATAGTCAGGTAAAATAAATGATTAAACTACTAAATTAATTGGTGAAGTATTCTATTCATAAGGGTTTTATGTCGCGATATAAATATACTAATATCTATGTAATTGAGAGTAACAAACTTCATCGATACGTAATGAAGGTTCAAACACCCTTGGGGTGATAAGAGCACGTGCAAAAACCGAGATTGATAATATGAATCTGTGTATAAACGGTATTTCGGAAAAGGTCTATTGGTGAAGTCTTCTATTTATATATTTATGTCGCGTTTTATACCTAAATTTATATGGCGTATTAGATTAACTATAGACTTTATTGTAATGTTGTGTCGCATGGAGACCCATAAAAATGACTTTAATACACAAGCATGAAATCACACTTCAGTCCAATCTCGTTACCATGCCTTCGTGACATTTTTAAGGCACGAGGGAGAAAATATATAGAAAAATGTCTCGGAATGAAAAAATTTACGATCTACTGTTGGATGTTTATTTTTATAGATTCAATTTCGTGTTCTCCCTTATGGTAAGCACAAGTTATCATACAACATGTATCCGTTGACTTGTGGAGAAGTATTACTTCCACAAGTTCATGTCAACCTTCCGCAACATTTCAATCTACAAAGTGACGTCATTGCTCAGGCCATGTTACCAACGCATGTGTTTGTGAAGGTAAAAGCTTCATCTTCCTTGCCTGTCATGTTTTCGCGTTAACAGTAACACACCAGGGACCATGGCTAAAGATGGATTTCCACTTATCAAGTTTTGGACAGGATAGAACATGGGGAAATGTATTACCCCCTTCGGGAAAACTTTTCCTGTCCTATTTAATTTGTCCCGGCTCTGTCCCGAGACTAATTTGAATTTAGTTCAACTTTTCCCGGGTCAGGATAGGGAGATCATATTTGAGTACAACTTTTGTTCCCGTATGTCATGTTTTCGCGTTAACAGTAACACACCAGGGACCGTGGCTAAAGGTGGATTTCCACTTGTCCTTTTGGCAGCGGGCACGGGAACAGGAACGGAAAAATATCACGTGAGCATGCGCACTTTGATTATTTTGCTTTCCCGCGGGATAGTTTTTCTGTCATGTCTGTCCCGGGAAAAAGTTGAATCGAGTTAAACTTTTTCCCGTGTGCCTACGGGACAGGAAAACAGTAGCCAATCAAACTTCTTTATTTTTGCATTGCCAGCTTTTTTAATCGTTTAAAGTTTATGTTTGTTTACATAACTATAATCAAATATTTTAGATTTTCCTGTGAGTCTATTTTTTAAGTAAAACTTCTAAACCTGTTCCCCCGTCCCTGTTCCCGTGCCCACTGCCAAAAGGAAAAGTGGATTTCCACCTTAAAGGTGGATTTCCACTTATAAGTTTTGGACAGGACAGAACATGGGAAAATGTATTACCCCCTTCGGGAAAACTTTTCCTGTCCTATTTAATTTGTCCCGGCTCTGTCCCGAGACTAATTTGAATTTAGTTCAACTTTTCCCGGGTCAGGACAGGACAAGAATATCATATTTGAGTACAACTTTTGTTCCCGTATGTCCTGTCCTGTCGATGTCCAAAAAACAAAACAAGTGGAAATCCACCTTAAGTCGGAACCCTGCTTGCATATTTCGGACTTTTCTTCGTGTTTTTTCAGCCTATCCAACGCAATTAAGTTTATAAAAACATAATGCGGGGGAAGCTATATACATCATATAATCAATGGAGTAGGCATACTTTTTTGCTATTTTTCGCGATAATGAGATTTTGCGATTGAAAAACAGCTGTGGCTGATGTTGCGAATCCTTTTTGGGAAAATTTAAGAAACTGCCATCTACTAATGGTATCTTTCAATATTTTCCAAGAACAAAACGAAGATTTTTGTATAATGAGTGTATTTTCTATTTTAGCCACGTGGTGGGTCCAAGGACAATATGCAGAATCGAGATATCAAGGTTGTGTAGGGAAATCCTTATGTTTATAAATGATACGTGAAAGAAACCAAGGATTTTTTTCCTGATAAATTTTGGGCCCTGCAAAGCATTGTTTCTATACCGCCATTAAAGAAAAAGACTTCAGTTGCATAGGACTTTATCAGTGTTTACGTGGCTGGTACGTCTGGCGTAGCACATAAAAAAATCCATGCTGGTCAAGTAGAAAATTGAATTTCCAGTTATACAATTTAGAGACAATTTATTTTATTGACTAGTCTGATTATTGTTACTGGTAAAACGATTGAATTGAGTAAAAAGTTAAATTCAGTGATTTGTCGCTTATTATTCGATTTTTTCGGCATTTTGTAAATATTACGAATTATTATTTTTTAAATATATTAAAACAAAATATGGGAATATTTTTAAGTTAATTTCTTTTATTCTCGTCAAGAGACGATGCCATCCTGGTACGAAAGGATTCGTAGCCTGGAACAGCCATTTCTCGACCGACACACAGTTCTTATAACAATGTTTCTTATAATCGGGACTTTTTCGTATACGGGAGAAATTTCGCTTCGCTCATTCGATGTCAAAAAAAAGAAAGCGAATGTAGAGGCTATAATCTACAATCATGGACATATATTATTGGCAGAGCAACCAAAAAAGAGCAAATTCAGCTAATTAAGCAGATCCCCTCCCCCTCCCCCTAATATCAGTGTTTTGAATTCATTTTTGGGGCATGTAACCTTGATATTGGGGGGAAGGTCCATTTGCATGAATTTTAACTGCTCTGCCATAATTAACGTCTATGATTGTAGACTAAAGGATTCGTGGCATGGCAATCCATACAGAATGTTCCTTCGCACAGGAATAGCTTTAAACAGTAGCTAAAATTCGAAAATCATGAGATAGAAGATATTTTGAAGCTTATTTAAAACTTTCGACAATAAAACTGATTTTTTTTAGCGGAACTGTTTGCCAAATTTGCGATACGAAAGATTTTTTCGGTCTTTTAAATGTAAATATGTTTGTTACTCCTTGATGTATCTATCTTGGTTGCAATTTACCCAACAAAATTTATTCCGATGACAATGATGCCTTGTATGAAAATAATACTGTTCAAAGTAAAAACAGATGTACAAAATTTATTTTCACACTCTATTTTTCTCCGTGTGAACTGAGAGGACTGTAAAAGGGAACGCAGCCACTTTTATAAATCCGATTCAAATTTCAAATCTCCAAACAGTCGAAACAGTAGAGAATACACATCTTCAGTATAACTTTGTATACCTCCTTTGTGCTCAAAATGAGCAGTTAAACAAAACGTATTTACAACAATAATTGCATGCTGCTTCTTCTGCCTTTTTTTTGCCAAAGTAATTTCACACTTCACACTTCAGCAGGAAACGAGAGAACATATCGTAAAAAATAATAGCGTACGCGTATACGAGAGATGCTTAGTTTTACGAACAATTTTTTCTTGGATGAAAAATATCTTTCGTAAAATTTACGGTATTTGAGACGAAAAGATGCGAATAAGGTTGGTCAACTTGCAAGAATGGCTCTCGCGTTATTGGCGCAGTATCCTCGTTACTCTATTTGTCGCTTTTTCGGCGCTGCTGATTGCGCTTACTTCGATGGTTGCGTGGTCCTACTACAATGGCGTTGTTACGCCAATCCAAGATGAAACGATCGCAAAAGCGAAAGAAGAAAGTGAACTAAATGAACAATGGGAGCCTATTGGGAACTCTGACCTGGAAGGATTTATAAGACAAAAGCCAACATTTGTGAATTCAGACTCGAGCGAACTCAATTTCGATGAGCTAGAAAATACGAACAGTGTAAACAGCGCTTTAATGCACAACGGAAATCTGCCGTTAGAAGAATCTGATGAACATCCAATCGAAGGTGCAGAATACCGAGATTTCTTCCAGAACAACGAAGATCTGAAACAAGCAGAGATTGATGCCAAAGCATCAGCTGACAAGAATTATTTCATGCCACCATCCGACAATCCGAAACCGCTCGTCAAAGAAAAACCAAAGCTTGATCCGCTCCCACAGTCTTCCTCCGAAAAGACACCAGTAGACAACCAACCCATGTCATTGTATAAAGTCACAAAGGGGATCAAAGCAGGTGCCGTCTGTCTGGATGGTTCAGCACCAGCCTATTATCACCGCCCTGGAATCGGGCCTAGTGAGAGATCGTGGATCATTCATTTCAATGGAGGTGCATGGTGTTTCGATGCAAACGCTTGCATTGAACGGAGTCATAGTTCTCTGGGGTCTACTAAGAAACTCCCGAAATCACCTCCCATCATCCAAGGCATTAACTCACCCAATCCGGTTACGAATCCCGATTTTTATGATTGGAATTTGGTTTGGGTTGTTTACTGTGATGGAGCTTCATTCACAGGCAATAGAGAACGTCCGATTATCACAAAATCCGGACAGACAGTGTATATGCGGGGAAAACGTGTGTTGAACGCAATCGTCAATGATTTGTTGTATAACCGCGGTTTTCAATTTGCCGAATCAGTCATTTTGACTGGTTCTTCCGCGGGAAGTATGGCTGCAATATTTCAAGCTGATTATATAGCATCCAAGTTCCCACCAAATATACCAGTGCGTATTTTAGCGGATGCTGGCTTCTTCATAGACACCGCTCAGATCGGTGGAAAGAATCTACAGATAGCATTCAGAAAGATTTACGACATGCAAAATTCGAGCTCTGGCCTCAATCAAGAGTGTGTCCGAGATCTGGGCGTGGACGCATGGAAATGCTTCATTCCCGCCATCACCGCCCGATATATTAAAACGCCCATGTTTGTTTTGAATTCAGCTTATGATATATGGGCGTTGATATACTTTTTAGGGATCGATTGTAAGTTTCCGGCTACCGGCGAAAATATTCAAAGAAAGAAACGGACTAGTAGTATTGGAATCAATTACCTGGACGATGTAAAGCAAAAACGTGATGTATCCGGGTTTGAAATAAGACCTTTCTTTAGAGACTATTTGTCTTCTGTTCATGAGAAAATGAAGAAATTTATCACAAACATTGCAACAAAAAATAAAATCAACAAAGAACCAAGTAATAAAACAATTGGCATGGATACAAGAAGAAGGACAGAAATCAGTAATACTACTGTCTCTTCAAACCAGACCAAAATCTCGTATGTACATAATATAACAGATGAAATTAGCAAGGCAAATTCACCGTTTATAAAACCGTCAATAATCGTTATTACAAGCAACAGCTCGGCCGTCAGAAACGCGACAACAAACGCGACGTCACCGCACAGCGTCGGAAAATCTCTTGACACTACTCGCATCAAAAAGACGAAGATTGAAAAACCTGCGCACGTAGAAAAGCGCGTTTTCAAGAAGAAAAAAGAACTAGTGAAAACGAGTTTCATGGATAATTTGAAAAGTATAGAGAATATTTTACCGGTTGAAATGCAGAGAATAAACATGATATCCGATGAGATTGCTAACAACTTGCATCACGATGGTTTGAAGGCTGATATAGAAAAATCAAACAAATTACACGATAATCATTTGAAAGTTGACATCAAACTATCCAACAAAAATATTACCAAAAAATCAAACACTCCTTCACCCTCCAAAAATAAAAAGGTGAAAAAAGAAAAAATTAAATCCACGCTGCTTGATGTTAAAACGAAAAAATCGAACAGTACCATAGCAACAGATAAACAAAAAGGTAGTAAAAGACATGTCTTGAAACAACGGCGATCGACGAGTATCGCGCGCGAATACATCAACATTTTGCGTTCCGACCCGCCCGAATGTACGGCTGGTGAAATGAACAAGGCTATGTTGTATCGTGATGCTATTGTCAAGGCAACTGATGTTGCATTGTCAGCAGATTCAGGTCGTTTCCTTGTATCGTGTATAGATCATTCAATGTCACTGTTTGACGAGACTTGGCTTGGTATTAAAATTCAAGGCAAATCGATTCAACAGGCGTTTGGCGATTGGTTTTTCAATCGAGTCCCACGAGACAAATCGAATATGGTGGATTGCGTGTATCCGTGTAATGTTTCTTGTCCTTAGTTTTATTATGAGAATTATTTTTTCGCAATAACGGGCGGTGTGCAGTATCGGGCAAAACAACGCCAGATAAAATGGGCGGAATGTTCTGAAGGTATAGCGAAAGCTTCATCCTTCATTCATTGTTTTGTCCGATACTTGTTCATCTTTTAGTTGGGTTCACGGATATGAAAGATATTATTTATCCTTTATTTTTGAAAGACACAATTTTCACAATATTTTTGGTAGACTCATCTCTAAAAAACCCAGGCAAAGCTTTAAGGATACCTCTTGATCTATCAATTCGTCTATACTAGAAGCCTTGATGTAAGAGAAATTTAATTTTGCATACTAGTAGTTTCATTTATGCCTCTCTATGTTTGAAAAATCAGAACCTGCTTATCTAAAAAATTACACCGCAAACCTACCCATAAGGGGGGGGGGGGCAGACCCCCTAGAGGACACCATGTGATGGAATTTTTAGAAACCTAAATCTTACCAATAAAAATAAAAACAGGACGTTTGTCTTATGTCATTATTGTGGTTTAAATTTGTTACAAAATTAAAAAAAATTAATGAGTAAAATAAAACATTGTCAAATTTGACTGTAATTATTTTTTTAAGGAATTGTGCACTCCTAATATTATCAAATAAATTTGGATATTAAAATGAAGGAACGAGAGAAAACAGTCTTTCATTTCACTTACACAAAAGATATATTCCCACAAAAACTATTTCTGCATAATAAATACTTAAATTATTTAAAATTCTGCCTCACTGAAATGGTAAAGGCCACACCGAAGGAAAACTTAATTTGATAATTCTAAAAAAATCTCTGAATTTTGGAACCTCTGAACAGGTTCGTAGCATCAAAAAATAACTCAATCCAATAAGATTTTTACAAGTATAAAATAATACATTAACATGTGTACCTACAATACAAAAACAGCGAATTTAGATAATTTGACGAAGCGAAAAAAAATGTCAGGTGTATGTATTACTCAGTGAAATGTAAACACCTCTGCAACGAATCTGAAAATTTTCTCCAGCCCCGTGAGTTTATCAACAAACTTGTTATAATAGCCTGGATACCATTTATCTGTCCCTCGCTTCCTTCTGCCAATCAAAGTAAAAAAATGTAAGAGCTAGCGAGAGCCTCAGTGCTAGACGGACACTTGCAGTATTCAAGATGCATTGCGGAGGCTGCAGAATTCATGGAGTGTATCACAATCTGTTAATTCGTTAAGCCTACCCAGCACCAACAATCTGCTGATGTTCGTCAACATACACAACATGCACAAACATTCTTTTAGAATTATCTGATGTAGAGCATTAGGAAGAATTTATATCAGGAGAGCGGTTTCCCAGGCTGAAATCCAGGCATTGGTTTCTTTACCACACCTCTGAAAAAAATGGAAAATGTTGTGAGAAAACCATCCTGGAATACACTTCTTCAAAGTCAAAGTACACTTCTTCACCCAGTGGGCAATTTCGTCAAAAACCCACTTTGTAGGAGAGTGTTTTCTATTGAAACGCAAGATTGTGAAGGGATATTTGTTAAAAGAATTATAGTGAAAAAAGTTCTCCCGTGGATGATTTGTTATGTATTCTACCTGCTTATTCCTCCATGTAAAGCTGACCCTCCAATTGGGCATGATTGTGTCTCGTAAAACGCAAATTTGTACAGAACCTAAATTAAATAATAAGAAATGAGAAACAAACAATGGAAAGTAAAAATTGCAATAATCACAATCAAATTTTGAAACAATATTTAAAAACAATACTTACTACAAAGACAAGGAGATGTAGCATTATCGTGTAAAAGAAGACTAAGGTTCTTGCAATTTTATTTGATAATATAAACCGACCCTTAAAAAGAAAAGTAAGAAAACAATTAAAACAACGAACTCGGAAAAACAATTAGAGGAATCTTAGAGTTATTCAAAATGTAAGGCAGATATTGAAAAATTTTCTTACCATATTCAAGGTGACTTTTTCAGGTCCTGATAAATTGACATAACGTTGTTGCTTTTCCTAAATACAAAAATGAAGAAAAATTGACCATTGGGCCTTTTGGCATTGTAGTAATTTTCTTGCTTATAAACATTGAAGTTCTGAAAATTGCAACTTTTCGATAAGGGTAAATGTAATATTTTTTAATTTTCCTTGACACAAAATCGCATTCGTTTGGTATTATTTTTTATGGAGAGATAATTTACCTTCCTCGAGAAGACGGCAAACGGGTCAATGCCTTGTTCGTATTGATTAGAGTATCTTTTCACTGAATCGTCTTCCACGTGAGTTGATGTTCCTCCCTGAATAAACGAAAGACAAGAGTTTCAAAAAAAAGAAGGCACTTTTACCAAAAAAACATTTGACATCCTATTATAAATCTCAGAAATATTTTCCTATCATCTCAAGGGTGTTTGAACTTTTATTACGCATTGATAAAACCCGCCGTTTCTCCTATGGGACTCGATCAATTCAACGAGATTGATCTCAGCAATCCATCTACATTTAACGGTATTCTGGGAAAGGTCTATTTTGAAAGATGTATGAATTCTCTGAAACTCTTCAATACAAAGATCTAATCTTTCCTTCAACAAACACGTTTTCAGTTATTAAAATCGTATCATGGTACTCACTCGATTAGGATAACTTTGAAGGAACTTGATTTTTTCGTATAGTTTGACGTTATCCCCACGCACAGTGTCAGCCTCGTTTTGAAGAGCAGCTATTTGTTGTTGCTGGTAACGTGTTTGCTGCAAAATGAGGAAAAGCGTGTTAAAATTTAGCTGATACACCAAACAACCAAGTATTGTTTTTCCACCTTAGCCGACTAAGTGTTAGTTTACTTAATGAAAGGAACATTACTCTTCCAACTGCGTTATCGATCCGATGTCATCGCTCTAGTTCAAAGTAGACGAGCAATCGTGGATTCAAGCTCACTCAATTCGTTAATACCTTTGCGGGAATTTGTAAAGTAAATTGTGTGTACGTGAATATATATGGGGGGTATTGTGTAATCTTGCGATTTTCAGACCGTCATATTTACTTACAGATTCGAGTTCTAAATTCTTGGTTCGGAACCTTTCCCTTTGACTGGCGATGATGGGAAGTAACGAATCGGTCGTGTGTTTATCGTAGTCATTATCTGGAAAAAAAGATATCCAAAACCTTGCACAGTGTAAAAACAAGTAACTTTGAAAGAGAAGAGAGAAATAAAGGTCAGAAAATTAAAAGGGCAAAAAGGGAAAAATTGGACCTGTCTACAGCTTCGCATTTGACAGAGTCAAAGATTTTTAGTATGCTAGACAGGGTCCAATTTTTCCTCAAAAATATATTTCTGTGGAAAACGTTGGATACAACAACGCCTAGTTTTTAGAATTCAAGGAAAAAGGACTCAAAGACTCAATTTGCTTGGGGTGTCGAGTTATTTTTTCCAATTCTATATGAAAGTTTCGATCTTCGATGTCTCTCGTGTATTCACTTTATGTAAATCCGAATCACATTGCAGAAATAAAATGAATATAAGCCATTCTCTAAACGCCCTTCATCTAAAGGGAGCTATGTACTTACCACCACCACCCAAGTCAAGATCTTGTATAGCTTTGGTTACGAGTTCAGTATTTGTGGGCGGTGAAGAGGGTGCACCAACGCCTTCACCACGAAACAAGCTTGATGGTAAACCTCGCACATTCAATAAATCAGCTTCCAGTTGTGTTATCAATTCTTTCTGATCTTTGATTGTTCGATATGCTTCAGAACAGTTCCGCTGTAATTCCTCGTATTTTCCTGTTAACATATAGTTCGTGTTTCATTATACATTTTTATAGAAAAGTCTCTTAAATGTGTTTGTGAAATCAAGGCAAATTTATCAAATGCCTCGTTCTTCCAGTCTTTTTTATGAGGTTTTGACAAGTTAACATGAATTGAAACTTAGACACCCTCACAAGGTAAAAAACAATTAGAAATCAAATCACCAAGTGTTGTTCAGCGGCGGTTGAGCAAGTTCAAGCCTCTGATGCGGTGTGCGATTTCATGTGTAAATGCTCAAAAAAGTCATTAAACTAGCGACAAACACTCT
Source organism: Mitrocomella polydiademata (assembly GCA_036023255.1). NCBI lineage: Eukaryota > Metazoa > Cnidaria > Hydrozoa > Leptothecata > Mitrocomidae > Mitrocomella > Mitrocomella polydiademata. Next base: position 23,335 of record JAYRBV010053006.1, read on the forward strand.
CCATCTGCTATGACTTGACTTGATGTTCTATATACACCTCTGATGTTAAGTAAAGAATGTTTTAACAATAACATTACAACATGATTTTGATAAAAATTGAATTAAACGTGACAAATACCTGTTAACTCTCCAGTCCGTACTTTCAGCAAAGTAAATTCTGATAGCAAACCTAGTTGAATTTGAAAAAATGAAAATTACTTTCTTACTAAATTGCTTTGTGTGAGGGTAAAAGCTTTTTTATACAGTTGCAACCTTTGTCAAATTTTATCAGACTTACCCTTATTTTTCTCTAGCAGTAATTTTTCTAATGGTTTAGGAGTTCCAATCTTAAAAAACAAAATTAAGGGAAGGGTATGATAACAAATGGTAACAATAAATCATTAAACAAAAAGTTTAAAAATCTTTCAAAAGCTTCATCTGTAACCAGCATTTGGGTGTCCTTTATCCTTTTCTACAGCCCGAGGTATGTGTATGGGATATATTTGCAAAGATAAAAAACTCCACTGATAGCAATTTAATAAATACATTGATTGGAACGACTGCGATTGTCAATTTAAAACAGCTACCTCTTCTTGTGAATATCCTTCTATTGCAGCAAATTCAATGGATTTCAAAACACTAAAAGAGAAACAACAGTGGCATTTCATATACCAAATTATTGGAAACTTAAGGGAAGAATCTTTCATGCGATTTTTCGTGAAATTATTTTTTGACGATCTAGTATTAACTATAATCAACCACTTAAAAGCTACATTTTTAATGGATATTTCTCGTGAATAAACTTCTGTGACTTTGCTTAGGATAAGCGGTAAAACATAAAATTAACAGTATAGAAAACGAGTGAAATGTGGGACTTACTTTATTTCACGTTTAATTTCTTCATAGTCTCCTTGTTGTTTCAACTTTTGTTCCTGTAACGGAATATATTTTAGGTAATATTTTAAAGATTATAAAAGGACAGACTAATGAGTAATAATGGTATCATTTGTACACAACTATAAAACATCTTTAAAAAAAAGAATTGGTGTTGGAATATAGAGACAACTGATACTTACCAAATTCAATGCGAGGGAGTTTTTCTCTTCAACAGTACCTTCAAGAACGGTTATCTATGAAAGAATCATGAAAAATATTATAAGATACCCCATGCATTGATGAAATTTGCTACTCCCATCAAACTCAATTACATAACGATAACTAATGGTGGGAATCTACATATAAACGGTATTTCGGGAAATTTAGACTGAGGCTTGAGCAACAAACCTCTTTTTCATATGTATCCTTGTTACGGACAATCGTTGCTTGCAAATGATGTACTTCTTCCATTAACTGAGATAACTGGAAAGAAAAGAAAGAAGAAAAATTCCATTGAGATGAATTGATATTTCATTTACTAGCAAATTGATTTAAAAGGCTGCACAATCCTTGCTTGTGTCCTGGTAACATAGGTATAACATGAATTACTATATCAGGCCAGGCTATTTCTTGCATCAAAAAAGTAAACAAATATTTATGAGGCAGAAATTAGCACTGTGCATTAAGAAACTCTTTCTCGGCTCTCTTACCTCTCTCTCTTTAGAGGATAATTGAAATTCCAAAGACTTAATCAATTCAACATCGACCTAAAAACAAAATCATTATGTATAACGCATATTGTAAAAAATTGGATTTATTAATAGAAATTGATTGAAATATATAAAATGAATATTACCTCATTGGAGCCTTGACCAGACATCTAAAAAAAAGAGGAAATATTTTCATTAGCTAATTACAATTGCACATGTTGAAAATTTACAAACTACTAAATAGTCTAAAAATCTTACATTGAAATTACTGTCCCCAGTAATTTGTGTTTTTAAATTGTCGGAGTATTTCTCAGATGACAGAAGATTCTGAAATAGATAGAAAGGAAATTTGTAAAATACTGAAATACTAAAATTTGCAGCAAATCTTGTGAAACCTGATGGATGTAGAATTTTACCTGACTGGCTCGTTCAAGATCAATTTCCAACATATTAATTTCAGATATCCTAAATGAGAAATATGAATTAAAATGAAATTTTACAATTAATATATATACACAATAAATATATTAGGCGATGACAACTTAATTTATTGTTCTACGGGCAAACAAGGGTAATATATAGGGTCGGTCGGTCGGTCGGTAAAATAATTTTTTTTTCTTCATATTTAAAGGGTCGGCTTTTGTAAAGAAAAAATATTCTCTTTATTTCAATCAAAGTTATAATAAAAGGACATTTTTTTGTGTCTAGACATCCCTTTAAAAAAGACTATTTTTCTCACTATAATGATGTCTGTACATTTTGTGTATACATTGTTTTTTCCGTTTTTTAAAGTTTCTGTTTACAAAATGAAGAAAACAGCAAAACAATTTTTTTACATGATTCATAATCAATATTTTTATTTTTTCCATTTGTTGAAAATTTGGGTCAGTCGGGCCCGTAGAACAACAAATTAAGTTGTCATCGCCTTATATTGTTAAATAACAGAAGTTTTGAACAAGCCTAACTCACCTTCCCATCAGATCTTCTTCGTGTTTACTTTTCAAATCGAAAATTTCTTGTCTTGATTTTTCAAGTTCTAATAGAAAAATATAAAAGGGGCGTTTATTTGAGCATTTATGGTATTACAATCAGCACATAAAAGGTTTTTAGCTAAAAAACCGAATCAACACAAAAATTGGACAAAAACAGTGAGGTAAGTTTTCTACCAGATTTTATACCCAATAGGAATCGGAAATACCTTCTGTCAAATACTTGATTTTAGCCTCCGAATCCCCAAGTTTCTTTGCAACACTCAATTTTGAATCCAAAAGTTGCCTAAAGAAAATATACAAAAAATGAGAATGAATTATCAAGTGTACCGATCCACATGGTAGCGCAGTGGTAGATCAAAATCCTAGGAACGGCTTGGTGATGGGTACAAGACCCACCAGGTCCGTATATTTTCTATGAATCTGGCCACTGCCAACGAACTTCCCCAGCTGATCATTTCAGTACACAGTATGTGTGGGTAATATTCATTTCAAATCTTAACAATAAGATTCTGAGAACAAATTAAATGACAAACCCTCTAGTATTATCATAGAAGTAAATTGTAAGGAAGAAAAAAAAGAAAGTCATGACATTGAAGGGATTTAAACTTACTGTTCTCTATCTTCAAATTCTTTCTTCAGGATTTTCCCTCTCTCTTCAAGCAAAACCTAAAACAAATACAGTAGTTTTTTATTACTATGAAGCAGCAGTTTACTAAACCACCCTCAAAAATCATTATTTAAAAACATATATACATTCTATGATTAAAAACTAAAGCAAATGAATGGTTTAAATGGATATCTCAAAACAAAAAAACAAAAAAAACACTGGTCTCATAGAAGAATTCATACAGGGAACATTTTTTATATGAAACAAAAAATTAAATTAAAATAATTATTATCAGTCTTCTCATTAAAGAAACAGTGCCCAAGCGATCGATTGCATGTGTAGGTTGTAATATACTGATAGCGATCAACCACGCGTGCCTGCCTGCGTGAGAGCGATCGCTTGCTCACTCGCATTTTAATGAGAAAACTGTTTCTAAAATGTACTTACCTTTAATTTTCCTTCTGACTGTCCCTCATATTCTTTTATCTTTTCCTTCAGTTTATTTAGGGTAACCTCTATAATAAAAAAAACAATACACATTTGATGTTACTGTAGTATATAATAATGAAACTGATTTCAAATACAGTAGTTGTAATTGGGACAATTTAAAGTCAAAAGCTACATTGAAAAGCAAAATTTTCTGTATTAAGTTCAGCCTACCTTGGTTTTTTACATCAGCAAATTCACTATGGTACTCATCAAGAGTCTCACGCAATTTCTGATTCTCAAGTTCAACATCCTATAATTGGCAAAGAAACTTACATGCTGGGTGTAAATAGTTTTGTTATCATGGTTTATAACAGGGATTTATCTAAAGAACCTTGAATTGTGCCTTTAAAGGTGTTTTAGAGACTTAAAATCACATGATAGGCAACAATGAACCCACTACCTGAACTATCCCCCCAATAATTTTGACAATTACAGCCTGTATACAGCAGTATGGAATTTCTTTCCATTTTTGCACTTACAAATTAACGTTATATACTGTATATTAAGTAAAAACAAACTGTTTTCAGCCGGCCTAAAATAAATACATAAAACAAGTCCTGTACCTTAGATTTCTCCAGTTGTTTTTGTATTACATCAGCTTTCTTTAATGCAGGAACAGGATCTGAATGAAATGTGAAATGTGAATGAAATTTCAAAAATGTTTTATATTATCTTATCTTTATTGAAATTTGATTGAACTTACCTGGGATTTCCAAAATATTTTTATATAATAACAAAAATGAATTTTCTGCAGCTTTGCTCCTTTTATTTAGTGAGTCAATCTAAAGTCAAATATAAAAGCAAGTTAGATTTAAGAATTTTATCAAAATAGTAGTTCAATAAATTTGAAGTCATAAATCAATAGCTTTTTTTGATCAATGAAAATCCTTTAATTAAAATTCTATACAGTAGTTATTTTAAGTTGAAACTTATATAATTGTACCAACCTCTTTTTGGAAAGCTTTTATGATTGAGCTACATTTTGTGCGGACATCCTAAAAGAAAAAAAAACTCTTTATATATTTACAAACATTTACAGTATTATTCAATTGATTCTCAGTATTTGAAAAAAAAATGATCAACTCCTTTCTTGGCACTAAAATCTAAAAGTTTGAGAAATCAGGATACCTCTTCAGTATTTTTCCTCCAATCTTTTGTTAACTCAATCAACAACTTTTTCCCTTTTTCAGCTTCATCTTGTCTTTGAGCAGTTTCAGCTGCAGTCTGATCAAGACTTTTCTGGAAGAAAATTCAGTTCCACGATTATATACAGCATATAAAAAAGTGATGTCTTTTATTGGTATGATTTTGCCTAATAAATATGTCAGGCATTGTGTGTCCATTTCTGGAAGTGATGGAATTACTTAAAAAACAAAACTTTAATCTATATAATGGAAAGATATAAAACTGACCACATTATTTTCTTAAGAAAGACTTTCATTAAAACTGGAGTAAAAAGGGCCTGGTGGAAAGTGGAATGTTATGTCGGGTAGGCTATATCATATGTAATTTTTATAATTGACGAAATGATTATATATAATATGACATATATAAAATGATTCTTTCCAAACCATAAACAGATAAACATTTCCAAATAAAAAGAATTAGTACAAGAAGAAATACAGGGCCCACGCTACCGAGGGGGCCGGAGGGGCCATGGCCCCCCCACTTTTTTGCTAAGTAATGTTCCTTTTTATATTTTTGTGACGATCTATTC
>JAYRBV010053118.1:0-10530 GCA_036023255.1 Mitrocomella polydiademata
CTCCCAATCTCCCGTGGTATTTTCATCTTGGCAGATTTGTGAGCCAAGGTAGCAAAATTTGTCAGTGTTCTTTATATCCTTTCCATCAAGTGAGATCACTGTGTCATGATAGATCATCTCGTCGTTGTAGGTATGTTTACGGTCATAGTTTCAGTCTTCTTGGGATTTACAGCGAGTTTAAATCGTTTAAAAATAGAGTTAATAGATAGACAATAGATAGAATACTATGTCATCGGCATAACCAGTCCAGTCTAATTTCGTCATTACGGTAGTGGTACAGCCTCGCTTTTCAGCGCGTTCGGCACGAGTTGATGGTATACGGCATTTGAATTTGAAAAATTCAAAGCCATTTCGATTAGCTTGCGTCATGAAAATACGCATAACAAAGTCTATGTAGAGATTGAATAACGGTGGAGACTCCGGTCCACCTTGGCGAACTCCTGCAGTGGTTGGAACGTTTTCTCCTTCAATATTGATACTGGTACTGTACAAAAGAAAGTTTATTTTCGGTTTCGTTGTGTGAATATTAAATTATGCAAAAAAACATTGAACTTGAAAAATATTTTGACATAGGATTCTCATATTACGCTTTATACACCCGGGACTCTCTATTAAAGCCTCCTCGGCTTCGCTGCCCTTCGCCTGCGGGGGCAATAATAATATTAATATATAATATAATAATATTGAAGTAATTTAACGTCATCCATTAAGGTTGGCTATTCTTGCCCTTCAGACGCACTGTAGTTGCTTCGGTCGAAACACCTAACCTTAACCACCTAACCTTAACCACTTAACCTAATACTTAGCAACAACTTTGCGATAACCTATATAAAATTAACAGTGAAAGGTCTCACCACAAATGTCTACGCAGCGGGTTCGAACTCAAACAAACACAAACATCGGATTGTGAGCCCGACGCGCTAACCACTGCAAGCCATTGCTCTACATATGTCAATGTCTTTTTGTGGATCTGAAAATGGTTGGTTTTTAAAAAGTATACATGTTCAAAGTTGTAAACATTGACTAGTATCAAACACAAAATCAGTTGTTTTTTATACCTACATTCATGTCTTTTTCAATAACCGCAATTTTCATTGATGGTGCTTTGTGTTTCAAGAAAAATGCAGATGAAGAACCCATAACACCACCACCAACAATCACAACGTCGTAATGCAATTTTCTCGATACATATTTGGTATAAGCTTGAACTGAATTCGTTGCTGGTCTAGCCAAAATTCTTGGCAACAACATTACGGTTATGGATTGGAAATCTATAAATGTATAAAATTTTACTATTGGTTGTTAAATGCAAATCCATTCTTCACTCAATAAACAACAGTTTTACTGGGAATGATCCTCGTCATAATATTGATGAAGAAGCGAAAGAAAGAAAAATGTACATATTAGATAAAAAAAACTAGCTCAAACTCTCTTGCTGCACAGTTAAAAAGCTGGCTGAAAAGGTGCAGTTCACTTAAGCCAACCAAGTTAAAAACAAAGCCAAAACGAGAAACCAAGAAAGTCTATATTGATTACCTACACCACAACACACACAGAGTGAAAATTGCAACAACTGATTCTAATTAACTTACAAACTTTAATATAATGTTGATCCTTAGACGATGATTACCTACTATTAATATGTTTATAATAACTTTCCTTTACATCATTTTATAATCGAATGGCATTTATTGATAAAAAAAGCTAATCTGAAGGAAGCTGGTGTCGTCATCATCAGATATTTCTTTCAAAAAACATTGTACTCAAAAAGGAAAAGAAATTAAACTTCCCAGCGTATCAATCTCGGGGTATTTAAAAGAAACAAAATTCATGACAGTTTATGAAAACCACGATGCAAGCACATGTCAGAACGTCAATATTACCTTGTTTACTTTTTTAACTAGCCTGTGCTCCTCTCATAATCTGACACGATGCACCAACGAGTTGTAGCCTATGTTCGACTACGGCGCAAAAACTTAGGGGGGCCATCACAAATATCAGAAAAGCGGATACGGAGCCCTGGGATCGAGGTTGCCCTTCCTCCTCCCTCCCACAAATAAATGAAGCAGCGAACGCGAAAAAAGGTTGTGATAATATGCGAAAGAGTTGAGTGTAGGTAGTGTATTACTACTTGCCCCCCCCCAGGCCCCCACCTGCCTACGGGCCTGATAAGCAGGTTTTTCAAAAACCTTTCCCCTGACTTTCATTGGAAATTATCCCTGACCCTCCCTCAAATGAATTCCCTGACTTTTCCTGACTTCCATGGCTCAATAAGCATGACAAACACGCAAATTCATCGATAAAATAGTCTAATTCGGATAGACCTCAACAAACCCCGTTACGTAGTGTATGCAAATCAGTCAATCGATAATTAGATCCGAACATCACAAGAAGTTATACTATGTTACCTTCAATCTAACTTTCTTCGAGCGAATTTGTCGTTTTTGATGAATAAACTCATAACAATAATATTTTATATCTAACGTGCAATTTTTCGTACAGAGTTTATTCTCGTTCACATTCACGTCATACTGATTTAAAGCAATTTTTCACGCAATGCATTGTGGTTAATTTCAACGTTTTGAAACTAAAACGGCAAAGCAACAGAAATAAACTGATGTGAGTTTTAGAAGATTTTTTTCTAAAACTCCAATAATTATGTTATCAAAATGGGAGATTACTACAACAACAAATTTCTGTGGGAAATGATTTCCCTCTGAAATATAAATTTAAACAGCACGGCTTCTTGCAACAGGCTATTCCATCTAAGAAATGAGGCGTGTCGAAGTCACTATGTTTATAAACAGATATTTGAAGGCTGCTTGCCTATCACGAGAATTAGAAGTAATGTAAAAAAATCAATACATCGTATTTTGAAATTTCTGAGGAATTTCCTTATATAGTCATATTTTATTTACAAGTGAAATTATTATACAAAAACGGAAATAAATATAAAATATTAGAGAGTTTAAAGTACCTGCATATGAAATTTATGGCCGGCCCCTTATAATGCCTTTGAAGTAAAAACAAACTGCAAAGCAACCTCTTTCTTAGGGTACCGTTTTGCTTTGGGATCGAGGTTGACTTCAAAGAGGAAAACACTTTCAAGTTACGCTTACCAAAATCCAACTTCGCATCCATCATTATCAAAAGATCAAGATTATAATAAATATAAACTAAAAAGCTGGTATACTATTGAAAGCATTCTGTTTGGACGATTTACTCTTCGTTTCTTCAGGTGTTCGATCCGAGAACCAGGAAGGTCCTTTTGGTCTTGAACTATAAGAAATGTCTTCATCTTTTCCCACAGTTAATTTAGAAGACAACTCATTAGATGACGAATGAAAACATTGCTTTGCTTGTAACAGTGCTTCTCTTGTTGGAGGTAGATTTTTAGAATCCTTTACATTTGGTTGAAGTTCAGCCCCGGGCGTACTCGGGGCGTAATTCATGGAAAACTGATCAGAGGAACTGTTGATTTGATCAACAATATTCGTTATGTCTTTATTTTTAGGGGGTGGAGGAATATTCACCCTTTTAGGAGGATCTGCATTGTGATTGACAGGATCTTTCGGTAAGGGAGCGGGCGGAGGCGGATCAGCTTGTTTTTGCCCTTCAACGACGGGCGGAATAGCTGCAACGCCCACATCAACAAAATTACTAAACTGCACTTTCTTAGTGTTCCTTTTCTTGGTCTTCGATAAAATTGATCTCACTTCCCGCCCTGAAGGAGATATGAAGGAGGGTGTTTCTGGGTGAGTGACTTCTAGATTCAAGGGTGGTGGTTGTGAACTTATCGCTTTTTTAATTTGTTGTGCATTTGTCGGCTGTGTCGGCTGTGACGGCTGTTGACGTTGACTTAGTCTTTGGTTTCCGATTATCAAAGGAGCCTGGTTGTTATTTGCGTCCTGGAAGGAAGCCCGGTTGTTATTCGTGTTTTGGAACGATGCGTGGTTGTTATTTGCGTCCTGGAATGGAGCCCGGTTGTTATTCGTGTCTTGGAAGGGAGCCCGTAGTTCACTGACTTGCATTGGTTTGTATTCTTCCACATTATTGACCTGTTTCTTTGGTTTCTGAATAACTGGTTCAGGATTCGTTTTGGAACTTAAGTCGATACCTTGAATGAAATCTCTTATTTGATCACTTTGGTTTACTCTTGTTGGTTTCGGGGGAGGATGTTTGTAGTTGGCCTTGTTCGAGTTCAGTTGGGAGGGTTTGACGTTATTTTCTACAGGTTTTGTATCGCTGTTTGTGTTGACCGGTTTCTTTGGAACATCTGATACTGTGCGATTGAATGCAAAGTCCTGCACTTCTGTTCGTTCCACTCTGGTATCAGATTTTACAAGCTCAGAACTTGTCCTTTTAAATTTAAAATCTTGAATGGGTACGGTCATTTCTTTATATTTTGGACACGAAGCATCCTTAGGGATTTCTTTCAATACTGGTGCCTCGAATGACGTATTTTTCTGTTTATGAGGAGGAGGAGGAGCCGACTTTATGCTTTTCGGTGGTAGAACTTTCGTTCCTTCTTTCGCGCTGACCTCCCCGGTTTTACTCGTCACATTTCTCTTAAACTGGAAATCTTGAAAAGGAGGTGGCGGATTTTCGTTGGAGGTTTTGAATAAATTTTCTTTTGAGTTGGTTTTCTTCAACTGAAAATCTTTGAAGGGAGGGTCGTTGACAATTTGGTTCGTTGGTTGTTGCCTTGGTGACTCGTAGTTGGTTTCCTAGAAAAAGTCACAAAATTCATCAATTATACGGAAGAAATGTTGACAAAGAAGAAAACTACAAAGAAAGCAGTTCCCTTGGTTTGCGAAATCAGATCTCTCGTTAACAATTACAAAACCTTTCTAATAACTATCTGCTGTAATCACCTTTTGTAAAGAATTTTGAATAAATTCTTTAACAAATTATAGCTATGTAAACCAAATTCATAAAAACACCTGTATGTAAATTGATACTATTTAATGAAGTCTTCAGGGGGACTGGCACTGTTGTCCAGGGTAAAATCGATCTTGATCAATCCAAACCGTTCAAAAGTTATCAGGAAAATATATAATTTCCGGTATATTTAAATTTAGAATAAGTGAAATTTAGAATAATGATTTTAGGAATATTACAATACAATTATGATTAATCATTAATGTTAAAAGTGCTTTTAAATTTAAATTTAATCAATTTAAGGGTATGATACCTTTCGTGTGAAAGATTTATCCATCCATGAATTATCGCTACTAAATTTCGATGAAGTTTTCTTTTGTGGTTCGACAAGACTCGAGTGAGTATCGCTTCTTGGTGAGTTATCGTTTATTGGGCTCGAGTGAGTATCGCTTCTCGGTGAGTTATCGTTTATTGGGCTCGAGTTAGTATTATTCTTCGGTGAATTATCGTTTATTTGGCTCGCTTTAGTATTAGTCTTCGTTGAATTATCGTTTATTGGGCTCGAGTTAGTATTATTCTTCGTTGAATTATCGTTTATTGGGCTCGAGTTAGTATTATTCTTCTTCGGTGAATTATCGTTTATTTGGCTCGCTTTAGTATTATTCTTCGTTGAATTATCGTTTATTTGGCTCGTGTTAGTATTAATCTTCGACGAATTACTGTTAACAAGATCGAATGAAACATTCTTCCTGGGCGATCGATTTTCATCGAGTCTCGGTGTAGAATTTCTCGGTGAATTATCCTTAACGAGACTCGAAGATGTTTTACTTCTCGGTAAATTATCGTTAACGAGACTCGAGGAAGCATTTTTTCTTGGTGATCGATTTTTATCGAGCCTCGGCGAAGAGTTCCTCGGTGAATTATCCTTAATGGGACTCGAAGAAGTTGAATTATTGAAAGACGAAATGCGCTTGATCTGGAATAGTGAAATGAAAATCTTAAAATTGTCAGTAAAGAAATTGAAATTCCTCTCCAAGGTTTCACGCATATACAGGGTGCCTCTGATAAAATGGTTTTAATTTTCTATTCCTAGTAATTGAACTTAAACACTGAGTAGTACGAATACCTACCTGATTTTTATCTCCCAATATTTGAGCCATTTGAACCTGGGCGGGTAATTCTCCAGCTGTCGATGACTGCTTCATCAACAACGAGTGAGTGCGTGCTGTGACGTCATTGTCGCTCTCCTTCTCAGGTAATTCGTTAACTTCTACCATTGAATTTTCTTTCTTAATGAATTCTTCTTGCGAAGCTTCCCATATGTTTTGTGGAGTGCGCGGCCGCTTAATCTCCTCCTCGTCCGCCTCGGTTTGATTGGTAATGTAATCACCCTCCGATTTTGGCGACTGTGGTTCTTTCTCCTCATCATCTTGTTTTGAAAAAGAAATTTTCTCAGGTTCAAAGAATAAATCAGAAGATGTCAATCGCGGTGGTTTTTGAGGTTTAGTACCCTTCTGGAAAAACATTTTTTCGTCATCACGTTTCGACATCTGCGAGGGAGGGACTGCAAATGAAACAGCAGAACTTTTCTCTTCGCCACTGATCCTATTTTGAAACATACTACGAGCGCTTGAAACTGTATTCTCTTTAGGGATTTTATCCGTTTCGGAAAATCTCTTTGTCGATGATATGTCGTCGTCTTCGTCCCCGTTATTTTGATTCTGGAACTTGTTTCGAAAACTTGAGACGGTGTTCTCTTTCGGAAGTTCTTCTTCGCTGACTTTTTTGTCTGTATTATCATCGGTTGGCGATAATTCCAACTCTTCTCGTTCAGAATTGAAGTACATAACATCAACCGAATCGTCATTCATACTTGAATTTAGATTTAATGTAAAATCGAGTGCGGATTCTTGCGAAGTGGTTGAACTATTACTTCGAACGGAATCAAGTGTGAAGGACGAATCTAATGGATCTTCTGCTTGGTTTCGAGGCGAAGCTTCGTTTTGTTCGACAAACCAGTTTTTACGGCGTACTTCTTGCTTTTTGCGAACATTGTTGAATTCTCGCTTGAACGAGTTACTTGGATCGGCTACGTACTCTGGAGTAACAATCACGTCTTTGTTTACATCCGTTGTACTTCCAAACGTTGGCTTTTTCTCATTTGTCGGAATTTTTCTGATGGGCGAAGATTTCGTTTTCGGGTCTGATGACGCTGTTGTAGTTCGATTTTCAAATGGCGGCGAAGTTTTTTCATTTCTCTCGAAAACAGATTTGGGTAGTTTGCTTGGAGAGAAATGTTTGGTTGTTGTTACTTGGTTGTCAAGAGACAAATTTGTTTCGGCTTTTTCAAACGAATTAATCGGGAGTTTCTTCGGAGGAGGCTTAGCGTCATTTTGTGACTTTGTTGTAGATGCTTGGCTATCAAATAACGACGCCCTTTCACTTTTATCAAACACAGATTTTGGCAGTTTCTTGGGTGAAGATTTTGTGTTGTTTTGTGGCGGTGTATTGTTGGTAAACATATCTCTACTTCTAGAAACTGAGACAATGTTTTCAGTTTGAACGTCTTCTTCCTCTTTCTCGGTCAATCTTTCATTTTCTTGTTCTGAAGACTGCTGTTCCGTGGTTTCCTTTTTTTCGTCATTACCTGCTATCACGTCCACCCTTTTGTCCGCCGAAGCTTGTTGTGACTTGCGTTCGTTCAACTCTCGTGCTCTCAACACGACCTCCTTGGAAATACCATTCCTAAGCTTGATCATTTCTTTGATGGAAAAATTTTCTCCTTCTTCTTTTGGTTCAAGCGCGGGTGTAGAACGGGGCGGGGGTGGCGGTTTGTTGAATTGTTTGAGCGGAGGAGCTCTTCTCTCGACTGCTACATTCACAGATCTTACGTTAGAATAGGGCGTGGAATCAGAAACAACATTTTCATCATAATCATCGTCGTCTTCATCATTCGGCTTCATCGGGCGACTTTGGGGTGGAGGGCGTGAAGTAGCTTTGGAAGAAGTTGGGCGACGATACGGAGATGAAGTGGCAGCAGAAACCGCCCCGGTAGACAAATTTCCATTGGAAGGAGCAAAACTCGATTTTGTAAAATTGGTCCCTCCTGATGGCTTGCTCATTGCTGAAGTTCCTGGATTTGATTGGCCGAACGGCGTTCCATTTGGCCGCATCTGTTACGAGAAATAAAAAAGAAGATGATATATGGCTATCTATACCTGGGTCACATTATACAGTGTCAGTATACGTCAAATTCCATGGTAAAGGGGTTAATTAAAAAAATGAGGTTTTTATCAGACTCGTCTGTGACTTTGAGAATGAAAGAATGAATGACTATACGTAACTTACCGCTAAGCTATCTTTCCGTTTATTTTCCTTTTTCACAACAGGAACTCCCTCAAACACATTGATGGCGCCTTTTACTCCTTCCAGTGTTTCACGTAGAGATTGATTACTGACGCTGGATTTCAACGTGAATTGAGGATCTTTAAGTACCGTTTCAGTCTCTTCCTTGGTTGGGAGATTGATCGCCTCTCGACCGGGCGGACACGCAACGATGAGTTCAACATATTTCTAAATAAAGCAAAATGATATTTTCATAATTATCATTGAAGAACCACCATTATCTCATTTGTTATGATCATTATTGGAGCTTTAGCCAAGTGGTTAAGACGCTACTTACCTGCTGGTCTGTACTTTGAGTCAATCACTGGTCACAGTGATGAGGATAATCTCTCATTGCTAATTTATTGCTAATTTCGATAGGTTCTGTGTGTTTCGTAACGCAAGCATCGATAATAGTCTACTTAGTACTACCTAGTGCTACTTAGCTATCCTCGGTAAACATTCGTCAATAATGAAATATACATGTACAATATAACGATGATAACATTTAATCTTTTCAAGTAAACACATAGGTATAGTTCCATTTAACTGTTTTGATTTTAGACCCGTAAAATATGGTATTATAACCGAAAATATATTGTCAATGAGTAACAATTTCATTGTTGGTTCTTTGCCTTGATGGTATTGTGTTGCCATAATGTTTGCTGTGAGAGTAGTTTCATTACCTTACATGTAAACAACGGATAGTTTTCGTATGACTTACCGACCAACGTTTCATTGCACTATTGATCATTTGTTTGGCATCTTTCAAGTTGACACCAACAAGATTATCACCTTCCACATTCAAAATCCAGTCACCAGTCTGAATGAAACCTAAATCACGTTTAAAAAAAAGAGAACATTTATTACCAATACCAAACTTCTTTATAGACTTCGATAACCAACTTGGAAAAAAGGGGACGTTAACAACTAGCCACTAAATTTACTCTTGGATAGTTGGATAAGTCGTGATAATGAGTGAGTGAACCCTTGTTGTAGTGCACATAACCAGTGATCATCTTACCGTGTCTATGTATTGCTCCTCCACTATGTACAGCGATGACGCTGATGTAATTCTCTCTTTTCAACAAATCAATATCCAAAGAGGCTACCTATCATTACACAAAACGAAAGTGTACTTTAGTCAGCAATTTGTGTTGAAAAAGAATCAAACTGCAAATTGTGTGTAAAGTAAGATTGTTACCTTGGGAACAGGAACAAAGTGGACTTCTCTACCTCGAAGTACTTCTGGAGGATACTAGAGAAAAAAAAGGGTATCATATATAAATTTAGTGAATTTACTGAAGCTCTACACATTAAAGGTCAGATTCTCTTTAATAAAGCATAACATACAGGTTGTCTCAGATAAATGCTACAGTTCCTTTTGATTTCCATTGTTTATAGAGTAATATTTTTTTTTGATACACCCTGTACAGTAAAACAACAGTTGAAACCTACATCAAAATTACTGGCATCAGGTATAACGGCAACCTCGTTTTCAGTTTCATACTCTGGTTCTTCTTCCTCATACTCAATGATTTCAAAATTCTTCACAAATTTCGCCTTCTTATCTTTCTTTTTATCCCCCGATCTTGGTTCTGTAACTAAAATTGGCTTTATTTCTGAAAGAGAAATAGTATTAAAATTGAGTCTGATTCGGCAGACCTTGATAAAAACACATTATAAAATGTATAATTTTGTATTAAGACAACTAAAGACTAACTAAAATTCAGATAAGATTGTAGGTAATAACATTCATCTAAGAACATCGAAACTTAAGATGTTGATCAACCTTGATTCAAGACTTGTAATTCAATTTTTTCTGAAGAAACAAATGAAGAAAAATATGGCTTCAAACCTTTTGGACCAGTCAGCAACTTATACACGTCCTAAGAAAAAATAAGTAAAATATTTGAATATGAAAACAGGATTCTCCCTGCACAACAAGGATTTCAAAAATAAATTCATTTGGTCTCTACATTTACATCCACATACATACTTAATTTGCGGACTAATGCTCTATACCACTGAGCTATCGGCTTATATGGATGGAGCTCAGATGCTACTAGATAGAACTGGAAGTGAGTTCATCTCTTTAACGACTGGCCAACTTACATATTGAGTTTACTGCACAATTTTACTTAGAAAGCAAACTCCAGTTCAAATAATTACCTCATTATATCGAACGATCATGGTTATTCTGTTTTTCCCTTTCAATGATTCAACCGCCTGAAACAAACAAAAATATGGATGTCATTCATCCTT
>JAYRBV010053339.1:0-17681 GCA_036023255.1 Mitrocomella polydiademata
TCCCTCACAGCTCGCGGCTACCATTAATGCGTACATAGATAGATAGATAGATAGATAGATAGATAGATACAAAATACGGCTATTATTATATAGATATTTTTTTCTAGGATTTGACACTCAATAAAAACTTACAATTGTTTGGATAATTTCAATCCTTTCTCATACGACACCCATTTGATATGTTTACCATATCCTAAATTTGAAAGAAAAGAAAATATAAAAATATCTATCTAGCGTCATACGTTTAGATGGAAATGAAACTCCTGTGAAAGCCAATATATTTCAGAAATTTTCGATAATTTTCTAGACAAAGCGGTATAATACTCGTTGATTTAGAAGCTTAAAAATTCATTTCTTTGAAAGAATATGTAAGTATCGAAATTTTCTTTTGTTGAAATAGACGTAAGCGAAAGTTTCTTTACCGTTATCTTTGACATTTTGGGCTTCGGTGACATTTCCAAGAACTCTGTCCATGGACCGTCGTACTATGAAAAAAAATAGAAATATCTTTATGGTTGAGAGTTGAAAAAAAGGCATGGCTTTCACCCAACCCCATTTCACATTTCAAGAAGAGAAAAATATAAAAAAAGCAGGAAGAAACCCTCTTGGGAGCGAAGTTAGTTTTCATCTTCGTGATAAGACTTTTTTTAAACAAAATATAAATGTTGGCGGAAAAAATCTTCCTTATGATGGAGAATGGTTTCTAACAATTAAGAAACAAGGCCTGGTTTTCACCACCAATTAAAAGCATACCTTCATCTCCTTTGCCGTAGTAATGAAGCACGTGTTTGTGTTTAGAGCCGTAGTTGATTTCCTCAGCAATGAGTTCTGCGTCGCTATCTACGATAACAAAAACAAAGAGCCATTTTAAATTTGTCTTTTTTTTACGAAAATATTTTTAATAAAGCCTCCGAATCAATAATAATAATATAATCAATAATTTCTTTAGGACATAAAATGCTGAGGTAGGCAAAATTGCAATGCACCAATCAACCCACAATTTTCTTTTTTGTATTTTGGTCCCAAGCGTAGAAAAAGGACTGGGAACTAGCTTCAGAACTGTTTCGGATGAAAACAATCAGTCGTAAGGACTTCATGCTGTGCAACATATGATGATCTGATAAAACGCAGCAACGAGTGTCCGGGCACAATAAATTGTACGACATGATATGAAGTCCTACCGCTAAAACATTGGACGCGCGGGGTTAATTGGTGTACGGGTAAAACTTTTTTTTCAATTTCGCCAAGTTTTCAAATTTTCCTTACCTAAGAACAATATTTTTGGATAATACTCTCCATCTGCCTTGTACTTTTCACTCTCCTTGATAATTTCCTCCTCCTGGGTGGGAAAATATAAAAGTTTATAAAGGATGAAGAGACGGGGAAAATGGGGACCAGCTTTTGTTCATATGGAGGAGTGTTGTCCAGTAATACGGAAAGCAATATGTATCACTATAAAAGTCTTTATTCACTTTGAAACTTCAGTGATTCTGGCGGCTGATGAGAAGACCTTTCTTCGAAAAAGTCTGGAATAAGAGTTAGATACACTAATTTGATTCAACAGACCTTGATAAAAAACACATTTGTATAAAGACAACTCCGTTTCGCAATGTATGCAAATCAGACTAAAGACACCCAAAAAGTCTTCTGCCTTATTATCCGACAAAACAATGTCGGATTTTGTCCAAATTTTGGCGCAAATTGAGGGGCAAGCCTTGGAAAAAAAGTGAAGAAATTTCTCTTAAAAAGTGAAGAAATTATGTTTGAAACGACACATTGTTTTATCCGATAATTTATGCCACTTACGTCTGTATTGATCATGATAAACTTATCTGCCACTTCTTTAACTTCTTTAGCGCCAGCAAAAATTGGTTTCAATTCTAGAGATGAAGGTAAGAGCATAATGAAATCATGAAACTAGAAAATGGAAAAAAAATACCGTAAATGAGCCAGATTTAGCACCCGGGGCTTATCGAGAGGGCCGCTAAATCGAGCATTTACGGTATCTGTTATGTAGATAGTAAAGGAAAAAAGACATTTTCCAAAGAAAATATGACTCTATTAGAAAGCATAATAGCCGTTTAAAAAAAACACTGTGAAGAAGTGTAATGAACTCTCCTCCGTGTTGACAATTTCATACTCACTTTGACATGCACCGCACCAATCTTGATGAAAGATAACTAAGATGGGTTTGTTTCTAGGAAAGAAGGGGGAGAGAAATTAAGGAAATTGGTGGTGAAAACCAAGCCTTGTTTCTTAATTGTTAGAAACCATTCTCCATCATAAGGAAGAATCTTTTCAACATAGATTACTTAGGATAGACACTCCGGTAAACTATTCCGTAATCAGAGAAATTCACGTAACTAGAGAATTATAAGAACGAGCGCAGGCGGGTTGGGATTTATGGCGCGAGATCTGTTCTCAAATCGCGCGGTTATACGGTGGTGAAGATTATGTTACTTGTAAAGCTTACTTAGATTATGAAATAGTCTAACGGTCCAGCTATTATGTAGTGTCTAAAGAAAATTTGGTTAGCTCATTAGTTTGCAGAGGAGTGCAATTTTACGAAACGCATTGTGGAATTACACTCAGGAATATTTCAACAAACTTACTGTTCTTTGGCAGCGGCGATGCCACTAGACCAATCATACCACATGTAATCTTTACCGAATCCAAAATCCAAATACTGGTGTTCCAATGCAAATGGCATACTGGCCAACACTGTGGAGTAGAAAGAAAAGTTGACTATGTCAGGAACTATGATTAATATCGAAATCCCGATTTCGGTCGAAGCCAGAAGAGTGTTTATGCCGTTGCCTGTTTTCGTGCAAACTTCCACACCCATCAGATTACCAAAAAGCAAGAAAGTGTTCAGATTAGTATCTGATCTAATTTCAATCGAGCTTTCTGCGTTTTCAATCGAGCTTTCTGCGTTTTTTTAATACCTTTCGAATTTTAAATTTTACATTTTGACAAAATTAAGACAAAAAAAAAAAGTTTTTTGTATTTTTGACAGTTTTTGATATTCATAATGACACAAAGGAAAACTATTAACACGAGGGCACAATTTTTGACTAAAAGCTCTTGTTGTGGGATAGAAAGGTCACAATCGCGACCATGGAGTCAACTCATTCTGGTGCATTTTCACAAATAAAACTGGGCTTTTAAAAACTTAATTTTAGGTCAGTCACAAACGCACAACTCAAACCACATTACTTTAAGGATCCCATATTTTCGCCGTTATCCGCCGTCAAGACGCAGTTAAACCGACTAGCAAGCTAGTCTAATGGAAACTCCATGCAAGAGTTATCATTTGGGGAAACACATAATTTTTCATGAGGATTTGAGAATATGACAAAAGCAACTTACGATCATCCACTTTCTTGTAGAAATATCTTGTCTTGTCTGACTTTTTGTCTTTATTGTCAAGATCTTTGATCATAATTCCATGGTGATCTAATAATCAGAGAACAATAATTTTGTAAAATGTTTAGATTTTATGGAGTGCGGAACGGTGCGGACAGTCGCGGCGGAACAGGTGAAAAGACTAGTCATAGTTTCTTAGCTATAATTTCTAGTACGCTAACGCTAACGATATAAGAAATTTGCTTCAGAAATAAAAATGTTAAAAAGCAGTGCTAAAACAGGGTCAATGCTTTTTTGATAACGCACTGCCACTGTACGTATTTTTCACAATTACTTTTTTTGTTTATAGTTCCATATGACTATTTTGTTAAAGTTCAGAGCAAATTTTAAGTTGATTTCTAAAGGCACTTACTAATGAAAACGACTTTAGGAACGTATTTTCCTTCAGTTTTGTATTTTCCCAATTTGCCAATTTCTTTATCCTAGAAAGAAATAGAAACAAAAAAGCATGCTATAGAACTTTGTTGTCAGTGAAGTTCCCATAGTTACCGATATGTCTGGTAGTAGCGCCCGTAATTACTCTAGAATATTTTTGGAAGATCATTTTGTTGTTGATGTTGCGAGGTTCTTGCCAAATTTAATCCCGCAAAAAAGTTGGAAAGTTGTCAACCGAGAAAGTTAGTATACACCCGATACCACACAAGTTTGTGGTTGAGAATCGTAATAGACATACCTCAGCCTTAGCCAAGACAAATTTCTTGCTCTGGTCTTGAAATTCTTTCGATTTGGTCATCTCTTCTAGTAATTCTATGAGTGAGAAAGGTCAAAGGTTAAAAACCAATCCATTAAGTTGTTCTTGGAAACATTGTATTTTTTTTTAATGTAACAATAGAGGAGTGTATTTATATTGAAATGGCACGCAAAAGTTAGTTCAGTTTTAACAAAAATACACTCCTCGGCTGTGGTAATTTCTTCTACGACTAGTAGTTCTAAAATTAGGTCAAAAGTCAAAAATCAATCTATCAGGTTGTTCTTTATAAGCAATGAAGTATTGGCGAAAAGAAGGAAATAAATTAGCTGACAATACGTAACGACGGAGAAGTGTTTATTTTTTAAGAAATGGCACGAAAAAGTGAGTGCTGTTTTTACAAAAACACACTCCTCGGCAGTGGAGTTTTTTGTCAACTTACTTTTGCATGGTTTACAATTTTTACGGGTGCTCAATAACATAATGGGTACATTTCTAAAAAAAGGAAAATATTGTTGATCTTAATTAAATGATTAACACTAGTATGGATAAACGGTTCAACCTTTCTACAACTTAAATAGATCACACTCTAATGGTGTGTGATTAAATTTAAACATGCAATGCACAGTATACAAAATTCAACTACTTACTGTTCTTTAGCGAGTGGTAGAGCAGCGTCAATTTTGTTCCATGTGATATCTATAGTATCAAAATAGCATAAGGAACAGTAAGGAACAGAGTTGATAGTCAAAGTTGGAGGAAGGGAGAGACAAAATCCCAATATTCGAATAGTTTGATCATTGATACGAGCACTGATAGGGAAAAAACTCTAGTCAAACCCTTATTCCGACATTTGACAAAAAAAATAAAAATGTTTCTAACCCTGACCCTGACCCCTTATTTACAATCAAAACTCCCTTAGAAAGTGAGGCTAGCCACTGGGTCTGGTCCAATGTCGGAATAAGGGTTTGACTAGAGTATTTTCCCATTGATAGAGTATGAAGAGGAGAGGAAGAATCTTGGCAATAGAAATGAGTTACAAAAAATGTCAAAAAATTCAACAGCAACCTTTAATAAGGTAATAAAACATCAACTAAAAGTTCAAGTATTTTTAACTTTAATCAGTATTCGAATATCTTGATCATGATAAAGTATGAAAATGTGGAATCTTCACAGAATTTAATTACAAAAAATGTCCAAAAATTCAACAATACCCTTTGATAATAGGGATCGTAATAAAACATTCGTTGAAAACATACCCGCGCTTGATGACGTAACAAAGACGGCGAAAAATATCCACGTCAGCATTTTTGTAACGGCGTTGACAGACAGTGGGCGTCTGACCAGTACAGCAGAAGAAAAAGAAAAAATGAAATGTAACTAAAAATCACAAAAGAAATCTTTTGTAGAAATAGGGTGTTTATGAAACTATACTGAACTGTTTGAAAAAAAATACCAGTCAGACAGGTCCCTACTACTCTCCTTCGTTGAAAGAAAACTTTGAACAGAACGGAAGGAAAAAAAGAAATAGATTATCACATAGTCTGCATACTTATGAGTCGTCCATTAGCCTAAATATTGTTTCGGATTAAGTGATTTTGAATTATGGGAATCAATCAGGATTAATAATAAATAATGTCCTTTAAAAAAACTGTAAAGAAAATTTACATCGCGCACAAAATTTGCTGTTCCTGTTTTGTGCATGGTAACCCTTTGATCACTATACACAAAACATCTCTCAAACTGAAAGAGCTCTCCTCCGTTTTGCTGCATACGTAATGTTATCATGCTTTCGGGATGGTCCTGTATCAAAGTATTGTGTATATTTTGCAGAACAATTTTTTTTACGTGCCGTTGACAAGTAATATTTCAAACTTAGTTAATCGCACGTTAAAATTGTTCTTCTATCTTCTAAAAAAATCTTCAACTTAATTTGCTATTAAATTTCTCAATTTGCTATTAAATGCTTCAGATCGTCTCGATCACCCAAGAAGATTGTGAGATTCGTTTCTTTCATCACTACTTCCAATTTTTAAAATTCTCAATTAATAGTGTATAAGAACTTGAGTCAATGAGTCAACTAACAATAGGCAAACAATAAAAGCTATAAAACAATAAAACGATAAAAGACAAAAATATCATACAGATAGAAAGCAAAGTTTAGTTCAAAAAGGACGTTGCCCAAAAATATTTAGGCGCTCGTTTTTAATCCACCAGACAGTATCTTTCTCTGAAAATTTCAATCCATTACTTAGCCAGGAAACCAAACTCAAGTAAGGAGTTGAGAGTAGCCGGGTCTCCTGGCTATTGGTTTAGCTGATATCAGTATGTGTTTCCTCCAAGGCTAAAGGCAAAGGTCAGACAAAAGGTTTCTAATATGGTCTAGACAGAGTTGGGGAAGCTCTTCAACAAAAAGTTCAACAAGAAGTATTATTTCAATGTCAGATGGAGACTCTTAAAAAAGGTTTTAATTCATCACACATGCAGAAGCATGACTATGTTCTAATACGACACTATGGTGGTATGCTTTTACCAAAATTTCGTAGATTTCGTAGTCAAGAGAAGATTATTAGTGCATCCGTAACAAAAATATGATACTTATATTGAAATTACTCTAAACTTAAAAATCTTTATTTGTCCATTAAAATTATGCAATAATCACACTACATACAAACAAAAATAGGTTCTTATAAAAAACTCTCAACATTCAATATATACACAATATTACAGAGAGTGCCTGTGAAAAAATATTTTCTTTTTTTACGTTATCGGACAAAAAGAATGTCGGATATAAGGATCTTCGTCTTCAAAAACTTTCATCCTCTTCAAAAACTTTTGTCTTTTCTCCGATAAGGTAGGGTAGGTAGGCCGAAGGAGTTTATTTGTATCGATATGGCACCCTATATCGCGTGCTATATTGGTAGAATACACTTCTCCGTACTGATGTTGGATGAAATGTTGGACTGGTTTGATCCGGACTTTATTTGCTTTTAGAGGATTTTTTTCACAGACACTCTGTATAAAGAAAATTTGGCGTTGCTGTACTCCGATCCACCTTTTCTGGATTCGATGGAAGAAATTGGATTTATTTCGATGAAATATCGGTACGACTAGACGATTGACTAACTGATTTTGCGTGGAGTCTGGCAGCTCGCTCGCGTGTTCTCTCAAGTTCGTTCCACCTCATTTCTTCAACGTTCTCCTACAATAGAAACGTTAACAAATATATATGTTTGTCTACTTTTACTATCCCAGTTTCTCCTTCGTTTCTTTGGACTATTTTCCATACAGTAACGCATCGATTAAGCGCCCCCTTCCCCCCTCAAATAAGCGCCCACCCTATTGTCAAAAAAATGATAAGCGCCCTCCTCGAAAAGGCGTCAACCCTAAAAGCTAAAAAAACAAATAAGCGCCCAGGCGCTTATCGGTGCGTTACGATAGTGTATTTTGACTTTAAAATGACAATCCAATTAGTAATTAGTACGCAGTGAGCATTTATCCAAAATTTGATGAATGACACACCAAAATTTAAATTGGCTCTTTCGCTTTCACATGCATATTTAGTATATTTATTTTTGATAAAAAGCCGTCTAAGTATATACTCCATCAAAATTATATACTTTTTGGATGTTCACTCGGAACCAACTTTGAAACTTTAAACAGTATTGTGTAATTTTAAAAGTCTTAACGTAGATTTGGATTGTTATTACATTTTGTGCAGAATGAAACACAAGTCATCTACAGTATCTGGAATTCCCCATTCTCGTTATAATGGGAATGGGAAATTCCCGTGCGTCCCGACCCCCGCACGACAAATAAGAAAAATCGTTTGGTAAAACCGGACTACTAAATAGCCTACAGTATCACAAGTAGACAACAACCGAACGCAACCGAACAAGTGTAAAAGAAATCGTTATAAATAATCACTACGTCAAAGTGTGTTTTCTTTCGAAATTACGTTCGTTACGATTGTCGCTTCAACATCAAACACTCTCCTCCAGAGTGTGTTTTTTAACAAGAGGCTAGCTGGGTACAAGTTGGCTCTCCTACCTTTTGTTTCAATAAATGAGCTTGTTTGTGTTTGGATGATTTTGGAGGACTGATTTGTCGAATTTTCTCTCGCTCTAAATGAAAGTGACAAAGGGTGGCGAGTGTTGGTCTATTGAATTGAATGGAATAGAAGTTAAGTTAAATATAAATTAAAGTCCTGCTACAGTCGTATCGATTATTCCTGGCGTATTTCCCGCCTCGCTGATACACAGGAACACACCTTAAAAGGGATTAATTTTCGCGAGGTTATATGTTCGTAAATCGGTATTTTAGTAACTTCATAAAAGGCTTTTACACTAAATACACGCCACTTTTACAATAATATTTCATAATGGTGGTTTGCAAAATAATTCGCGAGTACCAATTTTCGCGAATCTTGGTTAAACTCGTAAAGATCGCAAATTTACGGCGATAAGTTTGTTTTTTTAAACCAAGAGCGTATATTAAAATTACATATATATTGTTTCAAAGCAAAACCTCCTTTTCATTGATTTTTCTAGTTGTCACCAACCTGCTCTCCTAGCTGATAGTTTTTCTTGGAGGTCTAGCACTTTGGCGTCTTTTATCTCTCTCTTGACAGGTGAACGTTTCTCTTCTTGCCTGCAGAGAAACAAGAAACATGCGGCAATATGTAAAATGTCTGCACAAGTAACATACTGAAGATAACGTACCAAACCATACCAGACCAGAATAAAATTCCGTACCGCACGGGCGGTCTGGTACAGGCTAGATAAAGCCTAGTAAGATATACATTGTATACAAAAAATAACAGAAAGCATATTTACTTTACAGCAGCTTCTTTGCCTTTTTCAGCTCTTCGCTTTGCAATTGAGTCAAGTGTCTCCATCAGAAGCTGATTTTTATCCTTTAAAATGTTAAAAGGGAAGATTGATTTTGTTACTTTCACAACCAAATTTTCGAACGCTATAAAACCTTGCTGAATAAAAGCCTGATTCGGAAAAATGTAACACAATTAGTCTGAATCGCAGACCTTGACAAAAAGGAAAACTCCGTTTCGCAAGGGTGTGTATTAAACTAGTATAGTACGTAAGAGTTGTATAGGAATGTAATAAAATACGCGCGAAACTTGACCAAACTCTTGTATAGAGATACAGTAGTTAGTGTTTCTATAACACTACATGATCAACCCTCAGTCAACTTTTTACCACAGAAAACTGAGTGCTTGTAGTGCAGGAACACCTCCTACCAGCGTTTCTTTATAGAAGTTTGTGGTATAAGATCTCTCAGAATGTTCAACTCGCGGAGACAGAAAAAAAAAGTTTTTAAGGTTGCGTGTGTTTCTTACCACTTTATTCTGTATGATCTCCATCCTTTTTTTCTCCTCCTTCTTCTTTTCTTCGATCTTCAACAAGCTCAATCGTTCGTGCAACTAGAAAGTTCGAGGAACGGGAATGAAAACAGTATTTATTCCACTAGTTGGAGACAAAAAAATCAACAGGTTTTTCCAATGGGAAAAGATGTTTCCCCGTGGTAAAAGATGTATAGTTACCTCTGCCACTGACATTTCACCGAGTAGACCAGCTCCTGAAGTCTCCGTTAAGTCTACATACTGAAAATAAATGAATGAAAATGGATACTCTCGGCGTCTGTATAGCTTTGTTCGTTTTATCTGATATTCTAAAACGCATCAATCAGGTCATTAGAGAAAGCCAGTAAAATTGTATGCAGGGATTTTTTCAAGCATTTTTTTACCACCGTTTCACTCACTTATTTCTACTTCAAAGGAATTTTTAAGAAAGTAACCTGGTTAATATTTCAAAATTAAGTTTATCATTCAATTAAATGCTCGTTGAATAATTGGCTAATATTGCGTCGGTAACAAAACACTATAATATATCGTTATAATGTGCATGTGTGTTTTTCAAGCGATCCAGAGAAGGTTCAATGTTAAAAGTTTTCTGGCCCCTCAGCTCCCACTATGGGGGAGCTTCGGGTGATACTAATCTAGTGTTCAGTAAACTCAATCTTAATACAAAGACGGTGGTAAAGGTTTGCTTGGAATAATCCCTGGTATGGTTACAAACAATATTGCTTCTACTAGTTCCTTGAGAGAGAAATGACTTAACAAAGTGCGACTTGTTCGAGGAAAAATTCGAAAAAAAGAAGGTACCTTCAAAATAGTCACCCTTTTTTAGGGAGAACTAATTCCATTCAGAGGTAATTCTTCAAACCATTTACTTACTTTACAACGCAGCCGAGGCACACTTTCTATGGCACGTATCTTTGCAATCAGGGCAACCTTTTCTCTCATTTCATTTTCAGCCTAAAGTAAAAAATAAAAACTACAAAAGCAAATATAAAAACTCCAGCAAACTTAAATTGATCATTTTTCTAAACCGTAAAAATTAATCCGCTTATTTTCGTTGTCTTTCGTTAAAAACATATGCTTGAAGTTTAGAAAAAAATTCACAACTACGAAAATTTCAAAACTCCACTATCCGCAAAAGTTCGGTCATTTTAGCGTGTCCGCAAAAAATTCTCAACGTGAATATCATTCCTCGTAAGGTAGAGTATACAGGCTAAATTATGGACGGAACGGAGCTAACCTCTTCCAAAGCTTTTCTCATCAACGCTTTGCTCTCGTTATTCACCTGCTCCACTAAAGAGATGGGGAAAAAAATGAAAATTAGATAAAATGGCAAGCCAGACTAGCTTTATGGTAATTTTCCCGAGATTTAATTTTGAGGTTTAAGAAAACATCCTATATTTAAAGAAATTGTAGTTCCTGTCCTAAAGGCTCTTTTCTGAACTCAGGAGCTATTCATTTTGCGAAATTGAATGAAATTGAATCCGACTAAAAATGCAAATCAGACTAAATAACAATCTGATGTTTTAAGTCCCAGTAGGCAATTTCGTCAAAAACCCACTTTGTAGGAGAGTGTTTGCTATTGAAAAATCAATTGTAACAGGAGAAATTTCAATAGAAACACACTCCGGCGTAGAGATTATTTAGTGATTTTGCCGGCTGGGGTATACAACAATTAACAACAATCACCCACCGAAATAGTACAGAATCTAGTTTCCAATACAGTTCAAAGAAATATTTTCCACAAAGAATTCAAGATTCGTATAAAAATACGATGGGCGGAGATGTCGACCGGAAAGGCGCAAACAACAAACCTATGCTTTGTTTATATTTTTTCAATTTGATCTTGGCTTCTTTGGCATGTTCGTGTCCTCCCATGATATCTTCGACAAGCAATCTATAATAAAGTCAGAACCCTTTTCAATTATTTCGTTGTTTTATAATATAGACATCAGCGCATTCAACCGCCATGATTTACCGATGTGGAGCTGTGGCCGAGTGGTTAAGACGCTAGGCTCGTAACCTTCTGGTCGGGAGTTCGAGTCCGCCACCGGTCACAGTAATGAGGACGACCTGTCATTGCTAATTTCCATACGTTCCGTTGTAGGTGTTTCGCAACGTAAGCAGGACCCTCATTGATAACAGTCTATACTTAGTACTGAAGAGGCTATATCCTGGGTAAAAATTCATAATAATAATAAAAGATACAATCTTCTGAAAACAATCCAGGAGGAATGGTTCTCTGTATGAAACAACACATAACATGCGTTCTATTTCAACACTTCTCCACTGATGTTTTTTTACCTCATTTCTTGTTGTTGTTGGAATTTCTGTTTCAAAAACTCGTCCATCAGTTCTTTGGTCTGCAAAAAAATGTAAGATAGAAACGTTAAAATATAGAAAGTGAATAATAAAGTTAAATTAATTTGATAACGTCTATTCGTGTAAGAACTATATTAAAAAAAGCCCCGTTGAATAGATACTAAAGATTCAACAGCCACGTATAGATCAGGGAAGTATTTTCTCTGCAAAATCAAGTCTATTATTTTCGGACAAAATTTCGAGACTCCTTTTAGAAAATTCGTCCCTTGTCTAGTAGGCAAGGTATGCCTTTACTTGGTTGAAACCCTACTTGCCTCCTTTTTTATATGCAGCACTTTTTTCCTGTTCTCCTCGATCAAAGATTGCCTGGCTAAGATGGCTTCCTCGTAGCTGAGCTGCCCTGCTATGCGGTTAGCCTCGATATCGGCTAGCTTTTCATCCAAGTCTTTCCTTCTCATTCCTTGTTGCCACGACAAGAACTCTGAAGCGTCACGACCCCCTTGAGCAAGGTACGCCATCTTTTCGTACTCTTCGTCTTCTTTCTTTTGGATCAGGAGACCTTCTCGCATGATGGCAGCAGCGTTTAGGCGAATAGGGATGTTCTCATCCTAATAGAATGAAGAATTACACAAGAAAAAATGATGTAATGATGTACGAGACTCATATTTAATTTATGTTTGAGGATTTGTACTTATTCGGTATACTATACCACGGAATAAACCGGGCCACCTTGTTACTTACTTGTTACTTATGTTCAAAGAAAAAATAATATATGGAAGAGCGATTCTAGATCTCAAATCGACTGGCATTTAACAATGGATTTCCAACTTGAAAATTGTTGATGAATTTCACTTTGATATTTACGAATGGCAGTTTCCAAATAAAAATAAGTAATTTATTACTGTACTACACACCTTTTCTACATCCCTAATTTCGAAAGTATTTCTTAATTTTTAATTCAAATTTGAAATCGAATCACGATGTTAAAAAACAGAAATCTTACTGTGCTATTTGAAGGCAACGATCTAGCTTTGCTTTTGTTAAACTTCAACCTAAAACATAATTTCCATCACATAGGAAATAAGGAAATAAGGAAATAAGGGTGATTCGAGCTTTAAATGTCAAGATACTTAAAAATCTAATTTGTCTATAAAACATACAAAATTACCGAGAACATATTTCTTGCTTGTACAAGACAAAAGAATTTAGAGAATCAAATATTTAAAAAGACGGTAAAGCGACACTTTTCGGGTTCTTTTTCTAGATTAACTATCATTGAGATATTTTGATAAACTTTATAAACTTTCGCAATTGCCTAATAGTTTCTTTCCTTAAAAAAATTCTAATAATTGTAAAAGAACACGATAAAAAGGAATAAGGCTTTACTTTGCTTCCTCTTCCTCCACATATTTGTTCATTCTATCTCGAGTTTTGGAGGATTTTTCAGCAGACGCACATGAAAACTGATTCATGGATGCTTCCATCAATTGTCTCTATACAGAAGGAAAGTGAAAGAATTGTACTCCTACCAACCAACCTCGAAATGTGTTTAAAAAACAGTATTATTGAAGACACTCTATAAGCAGCCGCTACCCCTTTCCTTCTCATTGAGTTTAAGAAAATGAATTTGATTGGTAGTTGGCTTCTTACCATCAATCCATTTCGTTTATAGTCATTCTTTCGGGAAATCGCAAAATCACGGGAATTTTTTTATAATCAGAGAGACAAACTGATAGAAAGAACTTTCCCGCATATATTTAATTTAAAGTTAACAAAATAAACTACTAACCTCTGAATGGTGGCGATTCTCATCTCTGATATTAGCTAACACATCACTTTCCTTTGGTTTCTTGTACGTGGTGTCAGGAACCTGCAACAGATTTTATAGCATCGTATGTAAAAAACAAAGTTGTATTAAAACATGTGTTAATTTCCACGGAACTTTTTGTACTTCTTCAGGTATGTTACTTGACCGAAATCAAAATATTACGCAGATTGTATTTACTGTAGTTCAACTTACTGGGCGGTGTTTATGAAGAGTTGGTATCTACAAGAAAATTGAAAGATATCAGCCATCTTTTAGTTAATATCAGATGATCTTTTAAAAGACTATAACAAAGTTGACTATAAAGTTAGTAAAATGCCATGATATAAACACCAACCTTTCCGGGTACTGGTACACTGCGAGGCTTTGCTTTAGTCAACTTAAAGGGTTTCACGTCTAAAAACAAATTGTAATAAAAAGCTACAGGTAGAATTAAAGACTTCATACTACAAAAAAAAGGTTCTTATTCTTTTACACAGATGGCACAAATACCCAAAAAGAAAGAATGTTTTTCCATTGATATGGCACACCCCATTTTGACTATTTTAATACATTTTTCATTTTTTAAAACAAATTTACCTGTGGGTGAACGGACTTCTCTTTTACTTTTTTCTCTATTATTTTCTTTATCTTCTAGGTATTGTAACAACTCGTGCAGCTCTGGTAGCCACCTATATAAGAGTGAAAAGGTTATAATAAGCCATTATAGCAAATTTTAAACTTTCTAAATTGAATGCATTTTGATTAGATACTGAGAATACCATTGTTGGCAATATATATATACAATAGAAATTGTGAACTAACAAAAGCTTTTTCATGTCGCATACTCATAATTTTTGCGATAATTGGATTTTAAAACAAATTTAGTGAATTTTGGCCTTTTTCCCACAAAGAAGTTCTTGCAAAATGTCAAAAAAATCAATCTTGAAAATAATTTTTACAAAAGCTCATGTAGTGGAGTATAGAATTAATGTAAACAAGAAGATTACCTGAGTAATGGTGATAGAAGATTGATTTGAACATAGCTGTGGTCATAGATCTTGCACCACTATAAAGTAAAACATCAAAAAAATTGTTTAAAAATCTTAAATTTCTTAATGTTAAATGATGTTGTATATTCGACTTAAAATTACAGAGTATACAAACCTCTACAAATATCCATGTTTTCAGTTTTGTTTCGTTAAGAAAAAATTGTAAGAACTAAAAAAACAAACATTAAGATAAAATTAGTGAAGAAAACAATTTACAGTAGATAATTTAGATGGGAACAATCATGTATTTAATGAGCACAATTTACAGAGTGTCCCAACAAAAAACGGTTGGTACTAAAGGGAATACATCGGAATACATCGATACCTTACCATTGCATCTCTTGGACACTCTATAATAGGAAGTGGTAAAAAGATTTTTATACCTTTAATGTTTTATTCAGACTTTGAGTCAAAATTAATTTTCTGTAGTGTATAGCACCAAGCTCGTCCAGTCGAAAGACTGTAAGGTATGCAATTGCTGAAAAAGAAATAGAAGATAACGCTGTTTTAAAATCACAACTAACTGAATCTAAAGAATTCTTGCAATCAAAAGAGTCCATGAGACAATTTCAGGATCAACAGTAATTTTAAGAGAAGACTTACTGTACCTTTATAAAAATTCTTATCACTTGATAGTAGCACTTGCTTTCCAGTTTCATTTCTAAAATAAGCATCTACGATAACCTGAAAAATAATATAATGAAAAATTTGCACATAAACGTTATAATATACTGTAGTTTGGCAATGAAATCTTCCCTATCCTATGAAATCTGAAACCGGTTTGCTAACACCCACAATAAAACCTGTATATAATATTAGAAATTCCTAATTTTTTTGAAACTTGGATGAAAACTTCCTGCCTGATAGAGATACGTGTATAATATAAGTACTAAGCATAAAAGGGATTGTGACTCTAATTCAATTCTAAGTATGTAAGTGAATGTCTAAATATCATTATTTGAACACCCTTTGGTAAATCATAAGAGTCCGTCCTGGTGTACTACTTAGCGTAATGCAAAGCTCTCGTTGGTTGAGCACTCTGGTCCCACACAACTGCTACCTTGTATCTCGGTGGTGTAGCACGGTTAGTCGGTTTGGCTCGGATCCCTTGGGTTTCGAGTTCGAATCCTTCCCAATGCATCATCGTGAACTCGGAACTATAGCCATACTGATGAGCCCTAATAGGGCGAAACACGTGTCTGTGGATTGTTCGTAAGAGTCCTGTATAAAGTTTGTTTCAAACATATGCCTAAAACTTACTGCGATTGTTGAGTTATAGCGAATACAGCCTGAGAAAACTTCCTGAATGAAAACCAAGTCTTCTTCAGTTTGGAACTGTAAAAAAAATAGAAAGGACTGTATGATGTACTCTCCGGTGCTTAATAGACGGGGGGGACGCTTATTAATTTTTGTGTTTTTTTTCGACCCCAACGGCGCTTATTAAGACCCCCCTGGCTATGGTCTCAATCTACCTTTTTGTATACTCAAAAACGGGATTTTTCCTGCGTTTTCTGCAAAGCAAGTAAGTTTTAATAATGGTAAATTTTTCTAAAAATGCTGCATTAGATATTATATACTTTCTCTTGATTTTATCAAAATTAAGTCAAAGAGAAAGAGAGACCGGTGCAGGTGGAATATATAATTGTTAATAAAATTAAGGAGGGGGTTTTGTGACATTTCTTTATCCTGTCACTTTAAATTGCTTGTTAAAGTGAATAATTTACAGGTTTTAAAGGTTTGAGGTAAGATGAATTTTAAAAAGCTAAGAATATGCTTCAGGGTTTGGAAAGGAATAATGTGAAACCATACTTGTTTATCTTTAAGATATTCAGCAATAAAATCTTGGACTTCATCTGAGTTGGAGTCAAACAAATCAAGTGCATTTAAAACAAGTTGTAGTAGTTTTTTATACATTGTCAGTTTGATACCTACAGGTAATGAATTAAAAAAGGTTAAAGGTTCACATGAATTTGAAAACATACAGGTAGATGATTTCTTCTTGAAAATAAAACCAATGAGTAGATTATGCATGGTGAGAACAATATAAAGAAACATTTTAACAAAAGCAAGGCTGCAAATATTTTTTTTTATTGTGTCAAACATTTTTAAAAGTTTTAACATCAGTTAACATTATTATTATCAGCAAAGGATGGAATGCGTTCTACAAAGTTAAATCAGTATATACTAAAAGATCGGAAAACCCCAATGATAACAAAGAAAAAAACCTTTGAAACATATATTTTGCCATGTATCATGTATGCCTCGGAAACCATAACATGGAAAAAAGACCTTTTTGGAAAAAATATCAACTTTTCAAAACAATATCATGAAAATCTGCAAAAATAAAAGGAGACTCAATTTAAAGTTTCAATACAACAACTTTAGAACATCACTAGTTTCAAACCAATAACAACCCTAATAAAGCAGAGAAAACTGACTTTGTATGGTAACATGAAAAGCGAAGCAAATTAGCCATTTGTTCAGTATGTGAAGGAATGACACCAGGAAAACAAAGAAAAGGTAGACAACCACGCAAAGGGCAGATAAAATCAGTGAACTTTTCAAAACAACTTCTGATGATAGCGCGAAGACTGCGCAAAGCATCCAAACCAAAGATGATAGATTTATATATTAATGTTTTCTTTAAAAACTTCTAGGTTAAGCAGATTTAATATATGGCATCTATTAAGAAAAGTGTACCCATCTTCATTATCAAGCTAAAGATATTGCTAAAATAAAAATGATGACAACAAGTTCGTTTTCCAGCAGTCTAGAACAAAGAAAATCTTGAAAATTTTCTAGCCTCTTTTATAGGTCAACGAAAATTTAGAACTGTAAACTCAGATAGAATTAACTCTATCTTCTAGAGCTTTTCTTTGATTTATTATGACCGTACATATTTGGCAAAGATGTGAATCTGAGCTGTGATGGACACAAGAAAAAATTCCTAAAAAACACCCCTGTAATATATCTAAAAAACATGGCTACACAGGAAAATATTCCTGTGATTTA
>JAYRBV010053450.1:0-17661 GCA_036023255.1 Mitrocomella polydiademata
CCCTTATGGATTTTGAAAAACGCCGTTAAAATCCCGCGCGGGCGAAAAAACTAAATTTCCGCTTCCAAACGAACGTGTCTGATACTACTAACTAATAAAGCTTAACTCAAGTAGTTTAAAATATATTAAATTTCGTTGGTAGAGAATGCTGATGTCAACAAAAGTGCCAAAAACGTCCATTTTCAGACCTTTAAGGCACAATAAACAGGCAATCGATGTTCAAAACATGGCAAACAAATTTTTTCATCCACTCTTTATGCTCAACCCACTGGTGCAAATAGTTTTTAATTTGATTACCTTTTCGTTTTGTGTGGTCCCCTTTTGGGTCAGATTAATGGATCTTTTGATGATTCCTATTACCAAAAGGAATTCAACTATGCCAAATTTCAGCTTTTTTTCTGGGTTCTGGTATAAATTTAGCTTTAACACCTTTTTTTTCCATATTACTAAATGCTTCAATATTGAAGATTCATATTGAATTAACAGCTATTCTTCTTTTGTAATAGTTATTTTGCTTACCATTTTTATAGACTTTGTAGTTATTTCATTTGTGAAGTGTGAAGCTAGAATTTGTACCCTACCTATCAATAAGACTTCGGGCAACGTCGCATTTATTTACAAATGGTATTATGCACTAGTTCTGTTATAAGAACTTTTTTCAGGATCTGCAATGTATGAAAAAGTTCCACCATCGAAGAGATTCTTGCAAGAAATCTGTCTGAATTATAGATTTCCCAGAAGAGAGCAGGCAACTCCCACACATCTATTGGCTACCTAAACTACACACAAATTCTATTAAATGTCTCATTATTGCTCTCCTTACTGTTCCGTTAAACATTGAGTGTTTCTATTTGAAAGATAAAGTGGTTGGTAGCGCTCCACTTGTTTGTAGGAATTGTGAAGTAGCAATTCGCATGGGAGTCTTTTAAGTTGGAGTGATGTAGTGGCAGATCATGTTAGATTGCAAAGACGGAAGTCTAGTTTTTTTTAAATAAACTGATGTGAGAGAGAATAGACTTGGTTTCTACACTCAGTTGTTCTTCGTTGACTATTTTATTATGTCCATGGAGATTTTATTAATATTTTGAGTTCTTGGTTATGTTTGGTTGTTTGCATCAAGTCCTTTCCTAAAATGAATAGCTTTGCTTTCAAGTGTGAACCAGGACTTGAAGGAAATTCAAGATGTTTTTATTAAAATCTTTTTTTAAATTCTATTCTTTCAATCTTTTTTTCTTCTCGGGCTAAAGTTATATTTCTCTTTCTATAGTGGGCTCGTGACTCCTTTGAAGGACTTTTCACACAAGGACCCGAAACAACTAATCAATATATCAAGTAAGTTCCTAAGAATCATTTCTTACCCTAAAGTTTCAGTTCACAGAAGTCTCGATTTCTTACTCCAATTTAATTTGTTGAAACTGCAAAATCTACAAAAATATTGTTTTTTGAAAAGTATCAAATTCTCCCATTCGTCTTTATTTTTAGTGACCCAAAATTCATGGACAGAACATTAAAACTACAGGGAATGCAACTAGTATGTACATTTTTGTTGTCATTTCGGTCCACAATTTATAAGAAAAGTTTGCCTGAGTATCAACTGTTGTTACAAATTTTCAAACTAATTTTGATTTGGAAAGCAAGTTAAGTTCTAGTGAGTATAACTCATTGGTGGCCTTTTCTATGCCAACAACGCATTGTGATTTTAAATTTCTAAAACTGGTTTTGAGTTTAAATATGCTCTTTTTTACAACGTACGTTAGATATAATAAATAATTTCTATGGTTTCTTACCTACAGCTGGAAACATTGGAGACTATTGAGAAGGCTGTGAAAAAGAGAGCTAAAACATTTGATGATTGTATTTCAATGGCAAGACTACTTTTCCAAAATTACTTCCACAATCAAATTGCTCAACTCCTTTTCAACTTCCCACCAGACCAGGTATAGAATTGTTTCCGTTTTCGTTTTCAACAGAAATGATAAGGAAAAGGGGAGGTATTTCAAGTATATTTTCTTGGCTAATTATATATGATTAAAATTGCACGGCTGTTTACAATATGTATGTCTCAAAAAAACTAGTACTCTAACTATTCTGGAGTGGATTTTTTATTTTTTTTTACATACTCACATTCGGTGAAATCATCACTTTATCTTGAAAACTAAATTAGAAAACCTCGGCCTATACTTATTTATTCATCCTAGGTAACATCGTCCGGTGCCCCATTCTGGTCTGGTCCAAAGAGATGCCCTAAACCAGCTGTGTTTGATTCATCAAATGATCTGCACATGGACTTTGTTACATCTTGTGCCAATCTTTTCGCTTTTAATGTAGGCATACAAGGTGAGACTGGATTGTTTGGAGATTTTAGATTGCTTGAGATCGAATAAAGTTTTTGTCCAAAAAACTTCATAACTTTCCGAAAGTTTGCCCTGAGTTTGTGCAATATTTGTGCAACCTTCAAAACATTGCAAACGTCACTTTTATTTGTAATTGTTTTGTCCACTAAAATAATTGAAATTGAGTCTCTAAAAATATTATTGTTTTTTTAGGTACCAGAGACAGGAATTCAATAAGGAAATCTCTAGAAAATATTGCAGTTCCTGAGTTTGTCCCTAAATCAGGTAATTTTCTTTGCTTCGAAGTAACTGGTTATTCATCGGTATTTTATTTGGTCCCAAAGGTTGGTTTTCAAAGCTGAATTTGCATTTGCTGCAATTCAAACTTGTTTACCAAGTGTGAAAATGCCAAATATTGATTATCACTGTTTCATTTTTAGGAGTGAAAATATCAGTTACAGAACAAGAAGCTGCAAATAGTGGTGGTGATATAGGTAAGAATACAAGAGCGTTGCTTCAGAATAAAGCAAACATCTCCTCCTTACTTACTGCATTAAAACTGACCTTCGTTCACTTTAAACTGTTTGGAATTTCTTGCACATACTCATCTAAAAACGTCTTGAATTCCGAATTAAACCCTCCTGACGTTGTTTTTTTTTTAGAAGTTTTTCATTTTCATACTTTTCTTATTTCTCGTGCTTATTGACCCTTCTCCTTTCTTCTATTTGTTTTTCTTCAACCACCCCTTTAATTTGGCACTTGGACTAAGAAATGAGAAAGCCGACATAGGTGTATTTACTGTATCTATACCTAAAATTATTCATCACTTTTTTGGAACAGATGATCAAAAAGTTGACAATCTGAAGACAACATTACCACCTCCAGATACGTTGAAAGATTTGAAAATCTTCCCTGCCGATTTTGAAAAGGTACTTTATTTATCAATAGGGTAAAACTGTTCATATATTGTCTGTAATAAATATTCTCCAAACACAGGATAGACAAACATTCTTTTGTATAAGGAGAATATTTTTTATCAGACACTGTACTATATCCTATACATGAAAATGTTAAAGTGAAGAAGGGTTTTCAATTATTATTTTACACAATATCACGTGTCGTATCAATTGAAAATACTCCTCCATTTTTAAGCTTTTCAACTTTATTTGAAGGACGACGATAGTAACTTCCATATCGATTTCATTGTTGCTTGCTCCAACCTCCGTGCAACCAATTATGAAATTGCACCCGCTGACCGACACAAGAGCAAGCTAATTGCCGGTAAAATCATTCCTGCCATTGCCACCACCACATCTTTGGTCACCGGTTTGGTGTGCCTGGAACTATACAAGATAATCAACGGGAATAAATCAATGGAGTCTTTCAAGAATGGCTTCATTAATTTGGCACTACCCTTCTTTGGTTTTTCCGAACCAATCGAAGCTCCTAAAATGAAAGTAAGGCCATTCATTCTTTATGCTTCTTTTTAAACTTGTGTTTTGGTTTTTTTTATGAGACGCCCTGTATCTATAGTTCATTTGCAGTTATATGTTGGTTGTTGTTTTTTCTGTTCAGTATAACGATACAGAGTTCACACTGTGGGACAGCTTCAGAGTGAAAGGAAAATTGGAAGATGGATCAGAAATGAACTTGCAACAACTAATGGATCACTTCAAGGTAAACAACAAATTATTTCATGTTTTAGCTCTCAATAAATAGTAATCAATTCATGGGACCATTTTCAAAAAAAATGTTATGCTATTGTTATACTGTCCGTCTGTCTGTTTGTCTTGGATCATTATTCTACCTTTTTGTAACCTTGTACTCAGGTCCGATTTTCGCTTCACTGCACGCTGTGCTGCAAACACTGTGATGAAGAAAAAGAAAGAGGACATGACTGCATTCTCAAGATTCTTTGATGTTCTTTTCTTGCGCTTTTTAAGAAAATTTACACGAACGCAATCGACTAAAGTGACGTCATTTCATTAGAATCACACTAAATACGGGAATCGATAAAAATCGAAACAAACAATTAAATTTTGTAGCTCGTGCATCAAGCTAACCTGTCGATTTTTTTTTACTCCACAATGCCTACTAAAAGCTCTATACATCTGATATTTGTCACATATGTTTACTTTATTTCACATGCGCGCTTTCTTGTAGAAAGGCTTGAGAATGCAGTCAGGTCCTCTTTTCGCCACCATGGAAGTTAGCCTTCTTGCTGCATAATGTGTTTTTATTTAAATGCAATTTTTATATTTCTTTACAGAGCATGGATCTTGAAATTACAATGATTTCTCAAGGTGTTGCAATGATTTATTCATTTTTCATGGCTCCAGCTAAAATGAAGGAACGACTTGAATCACCGTGAGTAGTAGTATACTGATGTATATTTTGTCCCATTTAGGTGCCGGTTTCCTTTTGAAGTTTTGAAATGTGCATAATGCCATTTCCCTTAAAGGGAATTTATGTGTGATGACTTCATTTTGTCTTTTTACAGAATATCCAAAACCGTGGAAAAAGTTTCTAAGAAGAAAATCAAGCCACATCAAAAAATCCTGGTTTTAGAACTGTGCTGTAATGACAAATCTGGGGAAGATGTGGATGTTCCTTATGTTAAATACTACCTACCTGCTTAAGAGACGAACCGCAAGCAAACCAACAGACATTTTCTTATACACTTTATTATTATAAAATGCGCACCGCTGTAATTTTATTTCCTTTTTGTCGATCTCTTGGGGAGGTTTCGTTGCTTTAAAAATTAAAAGGGGAGTGAATTATTGTATTTGACACTTTTTTGTCAAGTCTGGAACTGTTTTTTTTTTTACAGTTAATGAAGAACAGGAAAAAAAAGACAATTTAATCTTACTGTTTTTTTATTCTACGAATCAACCCTGTTGCCTTTAAAGAAGTTCAAAGTATTTATTTTAACCCTGTTTTTAAAAACTTTTGAATAAGATCTAAGTTTTTGGTTTCTCTTTCTATGAGCACGTTTCTCTAAAAAGTTACAAAACTGAGGATTTTGATATAAAAAAAAGCAATTACTGCACATACTTAATTAATTACTCTGCCATAAGCACTAAGTGTTTTCAAGTCGTAAAAGTTAATGTACATGCATATGTAGCTGTAGCTATTCATGAAATAGATTCTTAGTTTATCGAAGTTCCCTAGGCTGGAAAAAATCGATTTTTTACGTAATTCAAAGAACTCTTTCCATTTTTAGTTGAAAAAAATAGTTCAAATATTATAAAATCATGGACAGGGGTCCCTCTTCCACTACTCAGTGTAGGTAAGTAGATCATGATGCCATCATCGTAAACCGATCAAAACAATCCATTATTACACAATCAATCAATCAATCAATCAATCAAACAAATTGCAATAGCAACTGTTCTAATTTGACACACTTGTAAAATCTATAGTGTTTATCTCATCTTATTAAAATCGTTTCTATTATCATTTCCAAGTTCATTCAAAGCCTTCTTTCTTCTTTTGTTACTTGATTTAGAATTTGTTTAGTTTTTTTGTAATTTTCATCTGTTATGTTTGTTTGCTTGCTCTTAGGTATTTTTTACATGGAGCTTGCTCAAGAGGCAATTCCTGTCATTATGTCCATGATGTCCAAGCAAAATCAAATAATGTAAGACAAATTTGTTGTTTTGTTTTCTTAACCTCGAGAATTTAAGTAATTTTGTTTTATACCCATTTGGCATTCTTACGCTACAGTTTACCACCGAACTCTAATTCTGATTTCAAGGTTTGCAAGTTCTACTTATCAGGCAAGTGTGGTTATGGAACACAATGTCGTTACGACCATGTCAAACCTGAAAACAACATACAACCAACTCAAAATGTAAGTACTTACTTATGCAGTGCGCCCCTAGCCTATGTTCGTTCGTTTGTTTGTTTGTAGTTAGGGTCAGGGTGATCTCTACCCATATCCCTACATCATCTTGGATGACGTTTGCATAATTAGGATAGACGGACTGACACCGTTATATTATCTTAATTATTCGATAAACAGTTTGCAGTTCCCTCCAGGGTATTTAATGAAAAACCACTGTGGTACACTTTAAAACGCATGAACAGACACGTTACCACCGTAGTTTTCCACTAAATGCCTTGGTGGGGGGGGGGGGAATTGCAATTTTGTTAACAAATTTTAAACATCTTTCTTGTCATGTTGTTTAGTGGAACAAAAGAATTACTAGGGAAAAATTACTAGGAATTACTTCACCGTAGACCTGTGAAAGGAGAAAATTGATTGAATAGTTTGCAAACTATGTTGGATTTTGTAACCTAAATCAAATAATTTATATGTTATTTATTTGAGCCACTTTTTCCCAGTCACCGTACACCATTTTAAACATGTGTTTTTGTTGTTGCAGACAAACCATAGGTCGACTATCGTTTTGTTGAAGAAGAATGATAAACCCGTTGTTGAGAATTTGGACTGGGTCGATGCTCCAGTATTCGTTCCTGTAAGTTTTCAAACCATTTGTTCTGCGCAACTTTGTAATTTCTGCGCAACTTTGTAATTATTCTGCACAACTTATGTAATTTTCGAGCTGCGCAACTTTGTAATTTATTTTTGCGCAACTTTGTAATTAGA
This sequence comes from Mitrocomella polydiademata, assembly GCA_036023255.1. Lineage (NCBI taxonomy): Eukaryota > Metazoa > Cnidaria > Hydrozoa > Leptothecata > Mitrocomidae > Mitrocomella > Mitrocomella polydiademata. The sequence goes on from JAYRBV010053450.1 coordinate 6,946, forward strand.
AAATTAACTCCGATTTTTGTTTTTTCCCTCATACTTACACTTGTTGTTCCTAATTGCAGTCATTCAACTTGTAAATTTGATTTCGACTGAGAATAGTGTAATTCGGATTTGTAATTTAACGTGTGATGAACCATTCCCATCAAGTGTGTCAGGTTATTTTCGTATTGTACAATAGTAGTCATATTTTGCAACTAGTGCGTCCGACGGGCAAGAATAGCCAACCTAAATGGATGGATACCTTACATGACGTTAAACTACTCCAATATTATTATTATATTATTATATATTATTATTTTAGGGCAAGAAAGTGCACAAAATCACGACAGTCAAGGACGAGGTACGTATATTGATTTATTGTGGAGTGTTGACTAAGGTCAAACATGTTTGTTTTTTTTAAATTTATTCTCGACAGTAGACAGTGTAATTAGCCGTAATACATTGAATAAACCTCTTCTTTTGTAAATATAATAAAGGGTTCTGGTCTCTGATCAAAGTATTACGGTAACCGTTTCTTTACTAGCTAAAATAAAAAAGTTAAAGTTGGAATTCTTCATTTTCTTCATTTTCCACTTTTTTTCTAAGGATGTTATCAAAGACGTTTCGTACTCCAAGATGGCGACATGCACCACAACACCACAACAACAATTAATACAACCTAAGGAGGAGAATGATACTCAAGAAGAAACATACGAATCATACGAGGGAGAACCAACGCAACTTGTAACTTGTTTTTCTTTGTTTACAAAATTCAGTGACGTTTTCTTACTTTATAAGGAGCAAACAAGTTTGAAAAGAAATTTGCTGAAATTCATTAGTTTCGCCTTCCTATCACTCCTAACAGGCAAAATCATACAATGAAGTCAAAGAAGGGGGAGTTTTTTTTTATTGGTATGGCATGGAGTATTCTGAGCCGTATCGATAACACATCAACGCTCCTCCGCATGAGCTATTTTTTAAATGCTGGCTTGCTTTTGTTACGTTATTTTGGATAAGTCCTGGATTTTCATGAATTTTTCAGTGAAAGAATGTCTTGTAAATTTTTTTTTTATATAGTTATGTCCGTTTGCTGCATTCAGAGATTGTCCCTATGGCGACAAGTAAGTTTAAATATTCTAACTAGAGTATTTCCCGGCTTGAAAACAAAAACAAAACTACAAAGAAAAATCACAGTTAGCTAAATCTTTGGAAGAACCTTTTTTTTAACGAGAATTGTATCTATAGACAACAATTAATGCGATTGTGTCCTCACTCAAGCCAAGCGAGCTAAGAAAAGAAAAAAAAATTATCACGTTTCTACCTACAAATTTGCCCAAATTCACAAATTAACAACAAAAATTGATTTGTTTTTTTCATGATTCGAATACTATCGATATCTTTTTTTTTTTCTACTGGTGAGGTGGAATGTTTTTTGGGGGACGCGCTGTTTCTTTGTGATGTGTACAGTGTGTCGTTTTCCAATTTCAAAACGCCTTTATAGCTATGAAGTGTTTGTTTGTTTTATTAATTAATTTGTTATTAATAATTTGTAATTTACGCTTTTTAGGTGTGAATATATACATGGCGATATATGCGACATGTGTGGACGACAAACACTACACCCGACAGACCAACAACAACGAAAAGGTACGCGAGATTTTCCAATAAAACTTAACTTTTGTAATTTGTTTACAAAGAAATATTTTCGTACAATAAAAACTTATTCAAACATTGAAAACGATACAGTAATTAGTTTCAACATAATAATAAGAAATAAATAAAATTTAATTAATTATTTTAAATTTTACTGCATTTCAAGGGAAAGATTTTTTTATACTCCCTGTACAAGAAGAAATGTCTCTCCTGCAGTGTTTGTTTTGAACAGCCGAGCATTCAACAAACAAACTTATATTTTTTTACCTAGAACATCAGACAGAGTGTGAACAAAGACATGAACACGAAATGAATATCGCGTTCGCAGCTCAGAGGTTTGTGTTTCGGACGGAAAAATCATTCATTAAAGAAGTCGAATCGTGCGTGTCTTATCAAACAAAACACTTCTTCTTCTTCGCATGAACTTTTGATAGCTATTCAACATACTTCCTCTGTTAAGCGCGAAATATGATAAGCCCCCCTTTTGATGATCAAATGTTATATTTCAAGCTAAAAAATAAGGAGAAAATATTTCCATGCGTCTACTCATAAACACAAAAAAAATGTTCTTTAGGAGTGATGGTATAACGTGTTCAATTTGTCTGGAGGGCGTCAAGGAGAAGGCAGAACCCCAGGAAAGATATTTCGGACTGTTAGGTAATTACATAAGAACTATACACCCCACCCAGTCAGTAAAATATTCCGAAAAACTAAAGTTGCTTGACATAAGGCAGGGTTGGATAACGTGAGGCTATCTATGCTATGAAAGTTCTGAACACTTGGCATAAGGCAGGATTGTTTAAAAAAACTCCTACTTAAATCAATGAGAGATCAAAAGAAATGAGAACAGTTTTACACCATGTACTACACGTATCCATAAAACCATCGATACAATATTGTGTTCCTTAAAAGTGTGTTTCTAATGTTGTGACAAACGCATTGTACAGGGTGTCTTGATAAACTACTTCTTTTGTTAAAGGAGTAGAATTTTTTAGACACTCTGTATATCTTTGTTCAACAACGTAGAGTTGTTCATGGCATAAATTCTAAAGTTACCAAGACTTATGGTTGATTGTTCGAACTGATTCTATAGATATTTCTTGATTTCCCTCCTTAGAAAATTGTAACCATCCATTTTGTTTATCGTGTATTCGGAAATGGAGATCATCGTATAGCCTCGAAAAAACTGTCATAAGGTTCGTTGAGAGCCTAGTTCTTTCATTTCCTGTCTTAATTCTTTTTGGAAAGCGGAAAATTGAGAAACTAGTAAACACAAGTTGTTTTTTATTGTGCATTTGTGTTTTTTGTGGTAGCTTTTACACCACTCGAAAAGCATCTGTAGAAAAGGGCCGAAATGTTTGTGAACTGAAATTCCGTTAAGGATTTCGATCCAAACCCCTTCTCGTGTTATTGGTTTCTAAATTAAAAAAAATAGCAGTTAGAAATAATGCAGTGAAATTTTCGTTTTATAGAACTTGCCCAATATGTCGGGAGCAGTCTTGGTTTGTTACGCCAGTAAGTTTTGACTATCTTCTATCACTTTGCTCGCCTTTGTTCTCCGCTTTAACAAGCCATCATTGAATTGGAACACAGGGAAAGATTGTAATTTCCCTCCAGTTAATTCAGTGAAAACCAGTGGTTAACGTGTCCCTTCAAATTTAAAGATATGTTACCATTGTGGTTTTCCACTGAATGTAATATAACCCGGAGGGTAATAAAAAAATTTTTTTCCTGTGGTAATATAACAAGTATTGACGATATTCGCACTATTTTTCCCACATTATAACATAACTAGCTGGTTCCCAGGGTCGCAAGGACGCTGAAGAGACTGCTTACGCATAATGCATGAAACCCGTCGTTAGGACGCCCTTTGGACTTTCCGCACACAAAAAAAAATTGCAAGAAAAGATTTACATGAATTGGGCGAATGAAAAAAAAAGTGTGTCTGTTGTTTTTTTTTGACCGCTTTTTCCCAGACACTCTGTACATTATATTCTATAGTAAAATTTTTGTTTACTTTAATGGAAGAAACTTTCGCGGTTTCGCGGTTTTTTGCCCTTTTCGCGAAAGTTTATTCCGCGAAATCTTTCAAAATAAGTCATCCGCGAAAGTTTATTCCGGCGAAATGCCCTAAAACCGGTCATCCGCGAAAGTTTCTTCCATTTAAGTATGTATTTATTTTAGAGCGAATTCTGGTTCGAGGACGAAAAAGAAAAACACGATACTATTGAAAAATACAAAACTTATCTAAAGTAAGAAATTGATTAAATCATCAAAATTATTCTCAAGCCACCAATAAATTATTTTTCTTCGTGTAACAAATTCTATAAAAGAAAAATTGAAATGAAACTCGCTACAATGTTGAAGAGTTACTTTTGGGACGCTTGCATCTTAGAGTAAAGAGCCGTCCGTCTTTGCTTCAAAAAACTATGGTTAAAAAATTAAGTTTTTCTTTCCATTATAGTACGAAACAGTGTCGTCTGTTTGACCAGGGAAATGGCGTTTGTCCATTTGGTACAAGTTGTTTTTATAAACACGGTATGTTTGTCCTCCTTTATTTTTAAATAGTTTCAACAGAATGTACCAATCGGTGTTGGGGTTTCTCTCCGCCCTTGTGATTACGCGTTATTTGGAGATTGGGCGCTAACTTGCCATGGCAAATATCGTAAACAAAGATGACATCGTTAGTCTGCAGAAATGTGTATTGTCAAAACTAGGCTAACTGTAGAACTTTTATTCATTTGTTAATATTCTTTTGTTTGTTATATTCTTGGCTTGATTTGCTTCGTTCTTAAAAAAAGTGTTTGTTTTTGATTTTCATCTATTCCAAGTTAGTACTCATTCTTCCGCAGTTCAGAAACCCTGGATTGGTGTATGGCTCACAAACAATGGCACAACTGTCTTTTGTTTTCTATTTTGAATAGTGCCATTTTTGTGGGTCGCACAGTTTATAAGCAGCTAGGTAGCATTAACTAGATATCGAGTATATACTTACCTCTGATGCCTTTAAAAATTAATTTGAATTTAGTTTGTTGTCTTTCTTTTTTTCCAGCATTCCCCGATGGTTCCTTAGATTCTCGCAAACCCGAACTACGATATCTAGAAGATGGCACGGGCAATGTAAAAGTCCACCAAACGCCGCGGTAAGGATTTGACAAATATTACGCCTATACGGGGTATGCCGAAAAACCCTCTCAGTATTGCGAATCAATTACCTATTGATTTTTTGTTGGGCAGAAAGTTTCACGATCAGAAAGTGTAGAAGAAAAACAACGCGTAATTTTTTTTACTGGACTTTTAGTTTTGAGAAATCCTTGTTTTTGCGGAAAATTTTTTGCACGTTTTGCTGTTTCAAAAAATAGGCAAAAAAAACGCCTACATATCAAAAAGGTCAGAGAGAGGAAGACATCTTTTTCAGGGTACTGTGTGTGCATGATTTATGATTAATCATGGATTGTTTGTAAGAAATCTATTCTTTTTGTTATTTCAGCTTAAACGAGTTTATTGAACAAAGGGCGGATACGGAATCCACCCAACCAGAGGACGCATAAGGATATTAAATTTTTAGATAGATGTCTATTATATTATTGTATTCCAAAATCTATATTTTATAATGATGTGAGTGTTACTATGCAAAATCTTACTAAAATTTTAATGAATCTTATTGTTATCGCCCTGCTTCACATTTCTCATAAACGTAATGCGCCCACTTTAAAGCGTGACTCTAACTGAAGGCGTTTGTTGGATTAACTTTCCTTTGAGACTTCATATTCCCTGTCAGTGTAGACGCTACGCACAATCGCTAATTTGTTTTTAATCTCCAAGATTAATGGATGGAGATTAAGATATAATATTTTGATAACTATCACGCAAATACTTTTTTTTTTCGCGAATCGGTCGGAACTTCCCAGTGGGCAATTTCGTCCAAAACACACTCTGGAGGAGAGTGTTTGCTTTTGAAATGCCAATCGTAATGGACGTAATTTCGTAATAGAAAGCACACTCCGACATAGTGATTATTCAATGATTTTGCCAACTGGGTTGTAAATTTCAAGGATTTGCACTATAGTATTCACTTATTTTTTGAGGTAATTTCGTGAATGGTTCGTAGGTGGTTTTCGGAGTATTTCAACGTTAACAAATTTTCAACAGCTTCTTTTTGATAATTTGACCAAAATTACCTCCGTGTGTGGGTCGTAACGAGTATCTCCGACTTACCTCAAAGAGAACTTACGTTACATTGAATTTCTATCAAATACTTATGTTTGTATAACCTGGCCAAAATTTAAAGGTTTTCTTTCTTTTCACCTTTTCACCGGCGGCAAGTTGACATCCTGCAAATCCACAATAGCCCTTTCCCGAAATACCGTACATAGATTCCTATTATTAATCTCGGTTTCATTAAATATTTGCACGTGCTCCTATCATCTCAATGGTATGTGAACCTTTATCACCCATTGATGAAATTTGTTACTCCCGTGAGACTCGTTTACGTGACTACGAGACCAATCATTGGAATCTACGTATAAACGGTATTTTGGATCAAAAATATTTTATTTAAGGAAAGCGACCACATTTTACTCTAAATCCAATCTCTAATCCACATAATAAAAAGTATTTTGTAAGGAAAGTCCCGCACATTGATCCGAAATTGATCGTTTAATTTGATTTTCATCTTCACATGAAAAGACCACATCAAATGAAAGTATTATTTCTTCTATTGCTAACAGTACTTGCTTCTCGGTGTATAATGGGTAATCAGAAAAAAACAGACAGAGGAATAAAACATCATGGGAGGAATTATAAGCGTGGGTTTGATCATAAGCGCAGTGGAGAAGTTTGGTCGTACTAAGCCATAGTCTAATTCGCAGACCTTGATAAAAACACATTTGTATAAAGACAACTCCGTTTCGCAATGTATGCAAATCAGACTAAGCCAGCGCGCAAAATCTTTATTTTCGTACTAGATAAGACTAGTCGTTGACTTTCCTTCTTTTCCATTTTATAACTTTGATATGATGATTTCCCGAAAGAACGACTCCAGTCTACGTACTAATAAAAGTTTGGAGACGGAGAGGCAATTTAGACAAAGAGATCTATCTCGTTGACTTAGACTTTAGCTTTACATCGATGGGCATAAAAGCGCCTAGTTCAATTATTTTGGCTCTTTTTTAAACAAGGCCCTAAATCATATTGGGTAGACTCCGCTTTTCAAATTCACGAATTTCTCCAAACCATAAAGTAGACTTGATGGCGCGCTACCCTTTAACTTTCCGTATTTGAAATTTAATAGGATTGTTCGGATATATAACTAAATCACGATTTCCCGGAGGACTACTAAAATAGTCTAAGTAAGAGAGTTTATTTTCAAGAAATTGATCCTATCAACTAATGCGCTGTTGAACAAATCTCTTTGTTTTGTACCCCTTCTGTAATAAGATCACCTCAGTCTCACGAGACTATAATAAAATGATACATTTAATAGAATTCAAAACGGACATTCTTGGTCTAACCGATATTTATAAATAATATACCGGTTCGGGTTTTTCTTTTGAATGTTCTATACCATATTCTCCGAATTATGATTTTAGGTAACCGACGTCAATGTTAATGTCAAAAATTTAATTTCAAAGTAAAAAAGAACAAAATTACAAAATGTGGAAATAAGAAAAATTAGGTGTATAATTCCAAAGAAGTAAAGGTAAGCTAAATGCAATAAATCTGCTGAAATATTTCTTTTTTAAATTTCTAAATTATCTTCTTTAAATCCAAGAAGATCTGTAATCGTCCGAATTTATAGTTCTTATATCATCGTCTCCGTCATAACTATCAGTTCGATTATCATTTGTGGAAATTGTTGTTCGTGAGCACCTCAGATTCTTCAAGATCTCTTTTTTCTGCAAGGTTATATACAGGAAAACCATCATAATAGGGTCCAGACCTCCGATCAGAAGAGAAGTCTGCTGCAGAGTGATTGAAAGGCGTTTCTTGTGGTGCAGTATCTCGCACGCCAACAAGACTTTGCAGATGAAGTACGGCAGCCAGAATACAACAAAGGTTAGCGTGATGGACGAACAAACTTTGAGTGAAATCAAGTGCCTCTCTTTCATGCGCTTCAGCGAGTTCATGCGCTCTTGGTCATTATTTGTGACCACTGTAGAGATGATTTTCTGTGTTTGCTTTTTAATTTCGTTGTACACGGTGTAGTTGGAAGCACTGAATACAGACATAGTTGCCACGGCAACAATACACGTTGACGTTGTGTCCATTTGGTTGGTGTAAACCACAAAAGCGAAGTACCCAAAAATACATAACAGGGCTCCGGACAGTAAAGACAACGGATAACGCCATGTCAGGGAGCCGTAGTAGAAGGGTCGCTTAATGTCAAAATATCGATCCAAGGAAATCACAACCAAGAAAATGAAACTGGAAACGAACGCAACCTCACGCAACTTCACCTGGTAGGTGTTCAAAATAGTATTGCCCGTATCGTCGACCATACTCAAAATATAGTAAACAATAAAAGCGGAAGCCATCAAAACATGCGAAAACAACAAACCAATGACGAACCAACTGGAGGGTCTGTTCCGTAGATTTCGTCTCGATAAAAGGAAAAACAGACAAAAACCGGTGGCCAGAATCACCAAAATGGACTGGATGAAGAAGGCCAACTGAAAATATGTATACAAAGAATTCTTGAGGATTTCGCTTGAGTAGTACTGCTCCATCTTTTCTCGCGTGTTGGAAGAATCTTTTTCCACAGTACACAACACTGGTTACTTGCTCGCTTTCTAGCATAGTGTGGGCTTTCTGATCTGCTTATAGCTTTGTGCAGCTGGCCTGTGAGAAAGGAATTTAAAATGTTAAATACTACATAACAAAAAGGTGATATGTTTGAATAGCGGTGTACAGATATTGTGTACAAAAAACAGTTTGATTTCGCCAGTTTTTTTTTACTTACTTTTATAAGAAAGGGAAAAATATCTTTTTGATTGAGAAGAATTGAAAAAAAATCAGCATCTCTCAATTTTTTTTGATTTCCAATTAATTCGATTAAGGCGCGTTTTAAAACTATTGTGTTAAAAGGTCTCAAAGGTAGCTTTGTTAAATGCTGGCGAAAATTTCAGATATCAATATTTTCCCATATAATTGTTTTACAGGTTCTTCGAGAAACAAAACAAAATGCGGAAAGAGTAAAATGGCCCTAAGTAGGGATACTTTTCCTAATTATTGATTATTATTTTTTTAGAATAACAATTGGAAGAGAAGGAGGAGAAGGGGCAGGGAACTCATTTGTAAAAATATATTTCTATCGTGTAAAAAATCGATTACTATTTGCGATTGTTGTTTCCCTACAAAGGCCCCGTCAGATCTTTTTTTCTTCATTCTTATCTTCTTAACTGTCTTAAATTAAAACCAATTTTTTGCTCCTGTATCAAACTCTTACGCCTGGTATGGTACAGGATATTGTTCCTCTGACGGTGCTAGCAGAAATGGTGTATACTCCACCACTATCCTATTTTGTTAGTAAGCAAGGGCGTAAAGGAAAATTAATTTTCTTAAACTGGTCAATTCTGCTTTTTTTTAAATCACAAAAATCAAATTATTTACAGACCATTCAAATTTATTTATGTACGTAGGAAAATGTACACAATTTTGCAAAAAGCCAAAAAGAAGGAAAACTGAAAAAATCGAAGCAATCACGTTGCCTTGTTTTTATTTTTCTTCTTTGGAAATTTCATAAAAACTATATTTACATATTCTCACCATATTTGTATATGCATAAATATTTGATTAAAAAGAAGTATATACAAATAGTAAAAGGTTAACACTTAACTTCTCCACACTATCAATAATCTATATAAGAAATTCAAGAGATTCAAATCATTAATTTCCCGAAAGAAAATACACAAATATTATACTCGTTTGGAAAATACATTTAAAAATTAAATGTAGAATGAAATCGATTCTTTATGTGGGAGAGATTTTTTTTATTAACTAGGCACCCTATCTTCCATTTTGCCAAACAATTTCGGACTAAAGTTCTCTTCGGATAAAATTTTGTTCGACAAGCTGGCCTCCATCAGCACTGGTACAAAAGTTTGGGTTATTATGGACTATAAATATATATTTATTATTGTATGCGTTTGTTTACTCCAACATTTTCCCCCATCATTTTCGGTTTTCTTATTCTTCCTCGTTAATAGCGCCTCCATCTTCTCTCGACGCCCTGGACGCGCCAGGTGGTACATATGGGTGTTGCAAAGTAGCAGGTTCGCAATCATAACCTAGTTTTTTCATATCTCGCGTAACGATGTTAAATCTCACTCTGATCTTGCCTTGCGATCTCACTCTCGTTACTAAACATAGAAAATATGGTAATTTATACATTGGATGGATATTTATAATCTACAACAGAAATACCGTTTATATACCGATTCTTAATATCAACCTCGTATTCATGCGATTGAGTCTCATGGAAGAGGAAATTTCACCGATGCATAATTTAAGCACAGACACCTTTATGAGCACATGCATATACATGCCACTAAATATTTGGAGGAGACTTTGACATTTTCATGAAAAAATTGAGGAGATTTGAAGAGTTTTTATCATAGTCCGTTTCTTAGCAGTTTAGAGAACTTAAGTAAATGAGAACAAATATAGTGCTATCAAGCAAAACCTGCAATCTTTTCCCTGTGAAAACCTCTTCTTATTCCCAGGGAAAAGGTTGCAGGTTTTCCTGGTGATATGTCCTTTTCCCCTGGTCATTTTCCCAGGGGATTTGAGAATTTTTTCCTGTGACCAGCTTCATTAACTGCAAATGAACAACCTTTTACAAACGATTTCACGGCGCATCAAACATTTTCTACGAGAACTTAATAAATACTATTCATCGTGAGGTGCGCAGTACTTACTGTCGTCTGAAACTCACTTGTTCTACAATAAAGATTTCCCTTTGAAACAATGCATTTCCTGTCTAAACTTCATCGTTCTTCTTTGTTTAGACCATAGAGATAAAATATAAATAGAGAAACGTCTTTAGTTTTTTATGACCACGTCTATTCAAAATTCTTTTATCAGTAG
>JAYRBV010053561.1:0-13154 GCA_036023255.1 Mitrocomella polydiademata
GACATTTCCCCGACCGACATTTCCCCGACCGACATTTCCCCGACCCGGACATCTCCCCGACGGACATTTCCCCAACGGACATTTCCCCGGACTGGAAAATTTTCTGACTGAACATTTTGCATGCAAAAATTTGCCAACAATTTAATATTTTCCCAACTGAATATTTTGCATAAAAAATCAGCCAAAAATTCAATGTTTTCATGTAAGAAGGCCTTATTTGCACTCCTACACGTAAATAGTATGCCCCTTTTTCAAAGGAACATCGTCATTCAATTAATTAAAGGTACTGCTAATTACATATCTAAATTATTGAACATAAATTACCTTTTTAAAAAGCAGTGTATTATGTGGAGGGAGGAGTGCAAACATACATGAAAACATTGGATATTTGGTTAATTTTGTATGCAAAATGTTCAGTTGGGGAATTTTCCAGTTCGGGGAAATGTCCGTCGGGGAGATGTCCGGATCGGGGATATGTCCGATCGGGGAAATGTCTGCCGGGGAAATATCTGTTCGGGGAATTGTCCGGGTCGGGGAATTGTCCGTCGGGGAAATGTCCTCGGGGAAATGTCCGTCGGGGAAATGTCTGTCGGGGTAATGCCCTCTCTTCACCTTCTCTTGGATGAAAATTTTGTTCTAATATTAACCCTAGGCTAGACTAGTTAAAAGCTAAACAATCTTCTTCATCTTGGATAAACGGAGTCCGGAAAAGCAGAGAATTGCGGAAAACTTATACCAAGTGTATATAAGTCTGTTTCTCGTCATTTTTCTGTGACGTAAACTCTCCCGTTTTTGCACTCGTTCTGTCATTTTTTTCTTTTACGGAAATTTATGTTCTCAATGTTTAAAATTTTTTTTTACTATTACTTTTTCTTATTTATCGACCTGAAAAAAAATTAATTAGATATTGGTAAAGCTAGTTCTTGCTAATTATGACCACGTTCTTTTGAATGGAAGAACACTTTGAAATTTTCATTACGAGAAAATACTTTGATGCTTTAGGTCAACCAAGCACGAAGCGTCATATGCTACAAATCATCCAAAGTGAAAATTCGGTCTTCAAAATGAAAAGTGGACTGAAGTCAATTCTAGTCAAATCTCCAAAGAGCAGCACCTATTTGGATTTCATATTCAAAGAAGCCAAACAATCAGGTGGCGGAGGTGCTCCTGCTGTTGATCCAATAGGTGTTGAGTACTTGGAGTACCCTGTTGAAGATCTAAAAAACTTCTTAGAGCAATTATCGGTTGCTGGCATTAAAGAACCATTAACTTCAACTGTCAAAACCTTCCTAGCAACTGTAAAAGACTGGTATGTAAAGCTGAAGGACGATTTGGAAGAAATAATATACGGTGACAAATATGACGACGCCGATTTTGTTCTAAAGGCAATCCAATACAACTATTACAAAGTAGATCCAGCTTTGACAATACTAAAAAACATCATCTCCAGCATCAAAACAAACCCCAACATTGCTCAAGATCTTTTAGATAATCTTCAGAATGTTCAGAATGAAATAAAAGTTGCATTCGACGAACTGAAGAAACACATGGTGGTCACTAAAGCTACCAAGGAGTTTTCATATTTGGCTGCTCATTTCAAAGCAAGTATTTGTGTGTTTTCTCCGTGTATTGAGAATGCCAACATCACCATGTATCCTTTCAAGCACGATCTTGGACTTGGGTCGTTGTGCAGAGATCTGACCAAAGGGAGTTTCGATATCTGGCAAACAGAAGGAGTTATAGCAGATGACCAAAAGAAAGGAGATTTTTTTCATTTTTACAAGAACGACAAAATGCATCTTTGCTTAACAGTAGATGGCGTCAAAACAGCAAAAATTCAAGTAGGCATTAATGTTCTCGGTTCAACCTATAAAGACAGATTTCTTCTCTCAAACAATAAGATTGTCATTCCTTCAAGGAAAGTAACATTGTTAGGGGAATACGACTTCGTTATAAATAGTACTGTCAATTTTGAACTGAAAGGTTGGGACAAGGCAAGTATCAAAACCTATGGCGTAGCCACTGCAGGGTCAAAAATAAAACTAGACCTTCAAGACAAGCTTGATAATTATACTGCTAGCGAGTATTTGAAAATGAAAAAACGTAAAGATGAATCTAAGCACACCATTCTTCAGATGCAAAACAGAAAAGCACAGTTCGAGATTGATATGGCAAGTAACCTTACATTGGTTCAAAAGTATACCAAAGGTCTAACAGATGCCCAGCACAAATTCAGTCAAGCAAAAAATCTGTCTGATTTATGGAGGAAAAGATACCAAGAGGTGAGATCAAAAATGGTGGCAATTGAAAATGAGATGAACAGGAATTGTACCATTCAACAATGCCCTACAAAATGTCACAAACTTAAGAAATGTCACGTGTGTCAAGACCCTTATACCATTCCGGTTGCTGTACCCACGTGTAAACGGGTGCTGGAAGACAGATCTTATGCTTTTGAAAAGAGTGAAAAAGACGTATGCTCACACATTGTGACGGATTGGAAATCTAAGTATACGGGAGACTGCGCCAAACCAGCCCCGGATCCTACTTATGCGCAAAATATCATTGACAGAATAAATGGCAAACTCAAAAAGAACGAATCTTTGTCACTTGCTGACGCGATGGACCTGGAAAGCATTGATCCCAAACAAGGAGCCAAGCTGCGAGAACAAATTGAAAAGCAACAGTTCTTTCAATTCCTACCGATGCGCCTACAAAACCAACTGCTCACTGAACAGGATTTTGCAAAGCTAACTGAATACACAAACAAAACGTTTTCTGGAAATCTAAGAAGAAAGATGCAGGAAATGCAGAATAGCCAAGTATTGCAGTCCATTGTGCAGAAAATGAAAGACGGCCAAACATTGAGGAATGTGGATTACCTGAAGCTTAAAAACATCGATCCACAACTTGAGAAGCAGATTCGAAAAAGTGAAGTCATTGCTGAAATTATGGAAAAGATTCGGTTGATTGGTAATATCACCGAACAGGATATGAATAAGTTGAAAGAAGTTGCACCAGAGTACGCAAAGAATCTGACATCGTTGCTGGACAACCAAGATGTGGCGAAGAGGATGCTCGATGGAATCGTCAAGAAAATGGCCAATGGAACACTTTCTCCTGAAGACATTGCAGCGTTGGAGAAAGTTAACCCGACTGTGGCAGCAAAATTGAAGGCAGCTTTGAAAGAACAACTGAGTCAAAAGGTTAAGGAGATGCAGAAAAAACTAACGTCTGTGAAAGGTACCATTGAAGTTGGACTTAATAACACCGGCTTTAAAGATTTGCAAACCCAACTTAATCTTCTGTCAGGTGGTCTTAAAGTGTACGACCGCGCTACTTTAAAGGCTTTACAAGAGAAAATTCGATCAAACAATAAAACATCTGGAACTGTTTTTGAAGAACTTTTTGAAAGACTTGAATTGGCGTACGATATCAAGCAGATGACTGGTAATTCAAACGATCTGAAGAGAGTTTTTGATCAATTTTTCACAGTACTACCAAAATTTGATATCCCTGCCATCCTACAAAGGAGTGAAACTGGTGTTTTAAAGGGATTGAATAATGTTCAGGAGTGGTTTGCCATGGCTGCAAAGATAATAAAGCAGGCTTGTAATCGATGCCAGGAGAACTGTACAGCCTCAACAGTTCCAGTTGCTTTGGATGAGCTAAAAGAGAACATAGAAGAGTTTGATAAAAATGTTTGCAAGTCCAAATGGACAGTTGGGGTGCGCACTAAAAGTGTCATCGACGTGTGTACTTTCATTACAAAGATCCTCAGCTCCATAGATGGTGCAGATTGTGATTCCTTAGATTTAGAAATAGTAAAACCTCTTATAAATGTGGTAAATGGATGGAAAAACGTGAAATTGGATGTCGAGGAGACGAAGAAGGAGCAATGGAAACAAAGCGAGACCTCTTTGAAACTTTTTAGAGATTATCGAAACTTTGTTGTGAGTATGACTACTGCATTCTCGCAAGAGCTTGGCTCTGTGAAGCTGAAGTTTTTCACTGAAACTGACATCATTGCTGTTGTACAAAAAGAGCTAGCTGGAAAACAAATCTCCACAAATCTTGCAGAGATGGTAGCGTTGAGTGTGGTTGTTGAAGACATCATCAAAGGCATCGAAAAGTTACCAAACTTGATCCAGCAGAATGCAAAGACAGCTATAAGTGTTGGTCAGAACGATGGCAAGAATATTGTTGACGGCTTTGAAAAGATATTCAACAGAATTGTACCATCTTTACAAGATATTTGCGACGACAAGCAGCCACAAAATCCTGCTGTTCTCTCCAAACTAATTACTGGTGCAAAGAGTCAGTTGAAAGTCTTACTTACCATGAAAGATATCAGTACATTTTCTCAATATACTCACAGACTAGGTCAATACTCAAAGCATGTTTTGCTAATTTTTTATAAAGAAAAGAGCAACTTGTTAGCAGGTTGCGACTTGAAACAAGACACAGTTGGTACTAACAAGACCTGGAATGAAGATGGTCTGGTAAAATTGAAATTGTTTTTATCTTCAGTACGGCCATTGGAAAGGAAGACCATCCAAGATCTCGCTGCTGACATTCAAACATTAATCGGAGAATATTCATCTAGTGGTTTAGCAAGTCCAATTGGTAAACTCATGGATTTAGCTGAGAATTTCGTTGATGAATCTCCCACTTTCAACCTACCTGTGATCGTCTCATTTTCGCCAAAGGTTTCTACTGTTGCAATGAACACATTCAAGGAGTATTTACTGTCAGCTTTAGATATTCTAGAAGGATTGAAAAACATCGTGCAACAATGTAAAGATGGAGACTGCAACCCTGAAGATGTATTTGGACGATCAAGGCTCGCCAAAACATTTGACAAGCTTGACTCTTACATCAAACCAATTTCGGAGACTGCTTCTAAGTACATGGAGAAAATTGGCAAGTTTCCTAAGGGTCTATCAATGCTCACAACATCTTTAGAGGAAATTCAAATGTCATTGCAAACATTTTCACAATCTGGTACAGGGTTCTCTGAACAAGGACTTGATGACATCATATCAGCCTTTAAAGATTCATTAGAAAATGTTGAGATTGTCAAGAAAAATCTACAATCAAATTTTGATGGTCTCGCTGGATTGAAAAATGTAGAAATGAAAATCATTTTTAAGGAGCTTGAAATTTTACTAGAGGCACAAACTGGCTTGTATGAATTATCAAAGCTATCATCGTTAAAGTGGAAAATTGAAACGATTGAATCAATCTTAAAAGACATCAACCAAGGATCGATTCCAGCAATAAATAATAAAATCAGTCCAGTAAAGCGACGTTTGCACGTGGTTAGTAAGGTTGCCAACATCATCGAAGATGTTGGTAAAGAATTCAGTAATCTGTATTCTGCAGGTTTATCACAAGACACCGTTCATCATATCGACAATGTGTATGCTCCTGCTGTGGCTGGTGCAGTTGGTAACATTAAAACGGCTGCGCAGAAATTTCTGATAGAAACAGTAAATATGGCAAATGGATTCGGTTTAGATTTACCGTCATTTAACACTGCCGCTATAACAAAGAGTGATTTGTCTGCGCTGATTAACAGTATGGTTTCGTCTGCTGGAACTAGAAAAACGCGTTTGGCAAGTGAACTGGCCACTGCTTCCTCGTCAATATCCATTTTTTTAAAAGACGTTTCAAGCACAGTAAATGAAAAGTTCGATGATTTTATGGGTGGTATTGGAAAGTATAAAAAACAGTACGAAGAACTAAAGAAAAAGCTACAAAAGTATGGCAAAATTTATGACGAGGTTGAAGATACTATAAAAGAATTGAAGAAACGTCCTCTGAGTAAAATCGGGGAGATCAAAGATGCAGTGGAAGACCTCATTGATTCCTTAAAGACATATGATCTGTCTCTCATTCTTGCAGCAGACCCTAAGACAATCCCCAATAAAGTAGGCGAGATGAAACAGCTTTTTTCTAGTCTATCTGATGCGTTTAAAGAAATTGATACAATTCTACGAAAATGTAAGAGCTGCAAAGCAGAAAAAATATTTGGATACCGATTTTTGCAGAGTTCGGCAAAGAATGTGGGGGCGGCTTTTGATTTTATGTTCGATAAAGTGGAAAAACTCACCGATAAAGTTGGAAACACAATTAATGAAATACAATATGTAAAGAAAGTTGTTAAAGGAATGAAGAACAAATTCACCTCAATAACCGAATCAGGAATTTTCAGTCTTGACACTTTGAAAGATCTTTCGGTTGCATTGCAGGAGTCTACGAATGATATCACAACTATCCAGACACATGCTGAAAATATTGCAGAAATATTGTTGGAAAAAGACGTGGATCTTCAGATTATTGGAGGCAACATCAACAAAATGGTGTCAATGCTCAGCAGTGTAATGAACAGATCGTACGAAGTTGGTAAACAAGGGAAGAAGGTCCTCGATAAAGCTAAAAGCATGAAAAAAATATTTGACGATTTGAAAAGCAAGTCCAAGGGATTAAAAGATGGACCTCTCGGAGCAAGACTCGAAATAGCAAAATACTTAGCAGAAGGTAGTAAAGACATGCTTGGCGAGTTACCAGAGCTGTTCAAACTCTCCAAGGATACGTTGAATAAAGCTGGCATCGATACTAAATGGCTTTCAGGCTTTGGCGACAGTATAGAAAAGCTAACTAAATCTCTTGTATCAGGTTTAGACAAGACTGGGCAAGTGCTTGAGGCCACTGACATTGCAATGACTGGTGTTGAAAATATCAAAAACAAGCTACCATTGGTGAATACTGCATTGAAAGAAATGGTTGATTCTTCCTGGGATCAGAAAATACCATATATACAAAATGCATTCAGGAGTCTTGGCGAAGTGCTTGACTTAGCAATCGATGCATCTATCGAAAGTGCTGATGCCCTGAACTATACGTTTACGCGAAATGACCTACGTTCTTCAATGCAGTCACTCGTTGGTAAAGATAGAGTTGATAGATATCAGAACTTGTTCCAGAATGTTTCAAGAATGATGAACCAACTCCAAAGTGGACCCATAGGTGAAATTGGGAAGTTGACGGACTCTGTTGACGATTTTGTAGATGCCTTAGATGGTTACGATTTCGGTAAGATGATATTTCAGAATCCAAGGGATTTACAAAACAAGTTTACAGAGTTCCAACAGTTGGCAATGACTACTGGAGATATTATTAAAGACATCGGTGACATCACAGGTGCTTGCAAAACATGCGATGTATCTTCCATTTTCGGTAAAAGATTCACAATTTCCTTTTCACAGAAGTTAGCAAATAAATTCGGAGGAATCAAAGAAAGTTTCCGGAACTTGTCCAGCCGTGTTGATACTGGTATGACAGGATGGACAAAGATTGTCGAAACAACAAACAGAATTTCTGATAACTTCATAGGGATTAAAAGAGGAGAATTTACAAGAAAAACATTCGATGATGTCTCAGATGCCTTATTGAAATCAGCAAACGATATTATCGACCTAAAGAATGGAACATCAGATCTATTTCAAGCTGTTTTTAATGGCGATAAAGACATGGAGTACTTAAAGTTTGGATTCGAGAGCCTTGTTCATCAAGTCAGTGGGATTTTAAACAAGAGTGCTATAGTTTTACCACAAGTCGGTGATGTATATGATTCAGTCACTTCAGTAAAGGATACGTTCAGTAACATACTTGAGGATGTCAACAAGGTCAAAGAAGGACCTATTGAATCAAGAATAGAGGTGCTGAAGAACATCGGGAAAGGAGTCAAGGCAATTGGAAAATCCTTACCACTTATCTTCGATCAATCTGCAAGTGTCTTAACGACACTAGGAGTCAATTCCAGCTGGTTTAGGAGATTCAGTGGTAGATTGTTAAATGTATCTGACAGCATATCGAACGTGGTCAATAAGACAGACACTCTACTGACAGGTGCTGGTCTAATAATAAAGGATGTTCGGAATATGCAAGGTCTTACTCGTGGAATAGAAGATGACTACCAAAAGATATTAAAAGCACCTTGGAGCCAGAAATTCAACATCTTAAATGATGCTTTGTCAAAAGCTGATAAGATTGTGGATGGTGTTGATAATGCAGCCAGCATTTTTGATAAAACTATAAAAGAAGTGATCGGTGTAGATGTAGGTCTTGGTGATAGTTTAGGAGATTTAACAAATGATGTTTCTGGTGTTATTGGCAACATATCCAGTGCCGTAAAGAAACTGGCAGTAATAACAACTGACATTACCACTACCATTGATCAGATAAAATCTGGCCCAATTGAGAAGATTGGCAAATTGACAGATTCTACCAAGGAGTTTGTAGACAACTTAAAGAACTATGACATTGGAGATATCTTACTCATGAGTCCAAAATTTGCCAAAGAGAAATTTGGAGACCTGAAAGATATTGTTTCAGAATCTGGTGGTATCTTAAGAAACATAAGTCTTCTTGTAAACAAGCACTGTAAATCTTGTTTTGATAACATATTTGGTAAAAACTTTTCATCGGGAATCGTCGGTGATTTAGGAAACAGTCTTCGAAACATGACCAATAAAGTTGAAAACATTCTTGATAAAGTTGACCAGGGAGCCACTAGTGCAGCAGCGATCATAAAATCTGTTCAAGGAATCAAAGGAGAAATTGAAAAGCTAGAAGGTGTTAGTCTTGATCAAGATGGATTTACCAAAATAGCTGATGTCCTGCATTCTACATCCGATTTTATTCAAGACATAAAAAATGACAGCTCAAATATATTTCAACTTGTATTTAATGGAAATGAGGACCTCTTAAATGTCTCTAGGAGGTTTGAAGGATTTGTAAATGAATTTGGATCCTTCCTGGAAAGTGCGGGTAACTTTTCCACAAATGTTGCTGATGCTTTCGGAGAAGTCAACAAGATCAAGCAGACTTTTAAAGACACTATAGATAAATTTGATGATTTGACTGAAGGGCCTATTGAGAGCCGTGTGAAGGCCGTGAAAGGTATTGTCACTGGTGTCAATTCAATGATGAAAGCTTTTCCAGATCTGTTAAAAACTTCTCCTTTGTCTCCAAAATGGTTGAGAGGATTTGGAACGAAGTTAGAAGGCGTTACATCAGGCATCTCCAGTATCCTTAACAAAACTAGTCAAATAGCTGGAGGAATTGGGGAAACTATCGAGAATGTGCAATCCATTGGTGAAACAACCTCCATCATCGGTAACGAATGGAAACGTCTCCTTTCTGCAGGCTCCATTGGGGGAAAGCTGCAAATTGCCAGTAACATTGTGAGTAAAGTGGAAACACTCACAAATCAAGTTAACACTGTTGTTCGAAATGTCACCAATGTGTTTGAAAAGTTAACTGGAAAATCGTTCAATAGTACAAATATATTTGGAGAATCTACCAAGCATCTCTTGGGCCAGATTTCATCTGGTATTACAACAGTCGCTGACCGATATGGAAAATTTACCAAACTCTCTAAATCATTGAGCGATGCTTTTGAAAAACTTGACGAAGATCCAATAAAATTTGCGCTAGAAGACCTGCCAGTTATATTCAATCAAACATCTAACTTTGTCAGTCTCATATATAAAGACATCAAAGGAATTGCAGGGAAGCTTGGATTCAACTTGGATAAATTCAATTTGGATGGAAAACTTGTTCAGTCTGCGAAATCATTTTTCAAATTCGCCAACACAACCCTCGGTGCAATACACAGTGGTCAGAAGCTCATAGGTGATTTCAAATCATTACTGAACAGCCAGAGCTTTAAAGATGCAATGTTGAACTTCAACAATGTAATGGACAGTGGTAAAAGCTTTTTAACCAACATGGATAAACTTGGTGAATCTTTGTTTAAAAATTGGGGGAATATGAAAGGTGAACTGACGAAAACATTAGATAACGTTGCTAAATCTGTTGGTTTAAATTTGAAGGAGCTTGGGGCATCTCTATCGAAGGGTCTTGCAATTGGTAAAGATATTCTCAGCATAGCGGCAAACATTGAACAGCTCTTGAACATGAAGGAATTCAATGCTGAAACAATCGCCCAGGCAGCTAACAGCATTGTAAGCATCACGAAAACTGGTATTGAAGTTGCCAAACAATTCGGTGTTGAAATTACGGTACCTGGTATAGAAAATGCAGCTGATTACCTAGGGACAGTAACAGCTGTGATCAATATCTATCGAGGAATCAAAGAGTTTGCTGATTGGTTGTCTGGGGCTTGTGACATCACATACAAAACATACTCTGTGTCACGGAACATCACGTATGTCTGTTTGGTACCAAAACTGCAGCTAGAAAATGCAAAAATACTGGTCGAAGATTGTGTTATGCTTAACAAGACTGTTGTTCGTGGTTATGGAGAAGGTCGAATCTGTTGTCCAACTGAGGAATGTGTTTACATGCAGAATGTGAACTGTCTCTACAATAACGGCAAATGCTTTGAATACAGGATAAATTTTTTAAAACAATCAAAGACAATTGACCAACAAAGTAGAGACACCTTCCTAAATTACGACAATTTTTCCGCTGCTGCAAGAAGCAAAGAAATGGATGTTCGAACGGAGCAAATAAGATTAAAAGGAGCACAGATAAGGCTTAATCGAACCATTGCAGGGCTTATTAGGAGCAACAAAACCTTAGCCATGGTCGATAAATCAATTAAACTGTTGACAAGTCAACTCTATAAAATAGAAAAAATTGTGAATCGTCAATCGTCATCATTAAAATCGAAATTAACTATTGACAGAGTTGAGTTTCTCATCACGCAGTACAAACCACAGTTGAGGTATCTTCCCTTAAGAATCACTCTGTCAGATATCAACAGTAATCCGAGCTACTTGGATATTGCCATCGATACACAGAATGTTGAGGAATCGTTCACTTCAATCTCCCATGTCATTGTGAGTGAAACTGTTGGTTATATTCCACTTCCTACCAAGCGTCGCCGAAGAAGTTTACCAAATAATCCACCACCAAT
Source organism: Mitrocomella polydiademata (assembly GCA_036023255.1). Lineage (NCBI taxonomy): Eukaryota > Metazoa > Cnidaria > Hydrozoa > Leptothecata > Mitrocomidae > Mitrocomella > Mitrocomella polydiademata. Next base: position 10,952 of record JAYRBV010053561.1, read on the forward strand.
CTTTGAAGAAAAACGCAATGCAACATACTGGATTCATACTTGTAGCAAGTTCACAGAGTCGTTCGATTTGACAAAATTGATGGTGATGAAACTTGAGGAAGAAGTCTTGTTAATGAACAATAAACCCCAATATTCAGCACCTTTACAAATACATCCTTCCAGTCGGCTTGTGCAAGAACAAAATAAATTATTGCAGGAGGTTCAATTGGCCAACACAGAAGCTGCAGAATCTGAAACAGAAGTCATTCAACGTTGGAAGCGAACTGCTGAAGCAATTCTCATGGAAGATCTTGGAGCTGTCTGTACTGATTTCAAAGATTGTCTAACAGCTCATACTGATGTGATGAAGGACTTGTACGAGCCAACAATCACAGGATTTGACATGGCAACAATGTCGTTGAATACAATCAAAGAAACAGTACTCTCTCTGCTCTCATCAACCACGCTTACCAAAGTTAAAATGATGGCTTACAAAGACACCTTGAAAAGAGCAATACTTTTGATTGACCAAAATACCTACTTCTGTGATACTCATCCAGTTTTGGTCTCAAAAATGCCAGTTTCTAAATTGGCATACATTGGTGAATATTTCGAATTAAAATGCACACTTGATGGACCAGCAGGTATGATTTACAGTTGGAGTGTTAATGGCACCATCATACCACAACAAATTAACTGGATAATGAAAATCGAAGAAGTCAGCAAATCAGATCAAGGCTTGTACGTGTGCCATGGTGAAACGGCGACGAGTGAATTATCTTCAAATAAGGTGCTAGTTCGCGTTGTAAAACCTATAACCTTTGATACGCAGCCTAAAGACATTGTTTTGCAATACCCTGGAAGTGATATAGTGACCATGTTATGCAATGGAACTGCTTCACCTACTGCTGCATACAAATGGTTTTTTAGACCATACAGTTCTCAACAGAAGAGCTTGGTATCAGCAACAAGCATTTTAACAATTCGGCCTGTTCGCAGCCGAAACATCGGTCATTACTGGTGTGAGATCACCAACGGTCAAACCACTTTATCATCAAGGAAAGCGAAATTGGACATTGTCCGGATTCTAGATCGTTCTGAATCGGCTAGAGTACATATGTCTCTTTCAACCAAGAAACAACAATGGAGATGTCAACTACCTAGCAGCTCTGGAGAAGCTGACAAACTGACGGCAGTGTTTGAAGCCAAATTCAAAGGACTGTTTGGCGATTCTTCTGATACCAATATTTTGAGGTTGACATTTCAGAAGACCGATTCAGACAAGGGTAAGGCAAGTCTAAGAATTGACTTTGGAACACAAAAGAGTGACACCAACAAACCAATGGATAATATTGGGTTTGCCCTGAAAGTGTCTACAGACAGAGCTGACATACAATCTAAGGTAAACAAATTTGTCGAGAAGGTTGGAAAAACGAACGGTGTAGATGTGAAATGGAATAACTGCAACTACACAACGCAAACCATGAAGTTTGCTGTAGATTGGCAAGCTGAAGAAATGGCCTGTCCCAAGGGAATGGAAGCAAGTACTGATGTGGTTTATTGCGGTAAGTGTTATATAGCACGTCGGTAATTATTGAGGGGTACCTTTTAATAAATATTTCTACTGTATATCATTAACGATTCTGACTTTATTTTTCAAATCTCTTTTATCACATAACCAGTTGCTTCATACCATATGAGGCCTGAACAGGTTGTTACAATTAAAATATGTAGAATATAACGACTTATAAGTCCCAGTTTAAAAAATGCAAAATATATTTAAGGGTCCTAACTGTTAGGAAACAATCTGATTCATTTAAATTTTTAAAGGAAAAGGAAAATGAAAAAGAAAATCTTATGTTTCTTCATTTCAGTCCAATGTACTCCTGGTACATACGATAGTGGTGATGGGAAATGTTCACAATGTCCTTATGGAACGTACCAACCAAGTTCTGGTCAATCACACTGTAAACCCTGTGGAGAAGGGTTCCTTACGGAGGAGAGAGGTGCAACAAATGTACAGCAATGTGTTGCAAGCAGTAAGTGTTTTTCTTTTGATAAACAAATCCAACATACTTTAAGGGACCGTTCGTTCGTCTGAAAGGGGGGGGGGGTCAGAGTAAAAGCGAACATCTATTGTTATGTGACGTCATTTCTATTATTTAGAAGCGAACAGGGAGGGGTTCAGAAATCGGCAAATTTGAGCGAACGTACTTTTTTGAAT
>JAYRBV010053672.1:0-17616 GCA_036023255.1 Mitrocomella polydiademata
GGTTCTGCGCCCTCTTGAACTCCTGAGTTCAGAAAAGAGGCTATTAGGACAGGAACAGTTTCTTTTGAAATAGGGTTTGATGGTCCAGTGTTCAGGGTTCACTGGAATTCTACAGCTTGTAACGCGGCAAGTTGGAATGGCATCCCCTCCATAAAATTCTTATTTTTTTCATCGTGTTCTTGAATGACTATACAATTTACTATTGCGGTCTAGTAGCGCTGGCATTCTAACAAACAGACATCAAGCAACCTTTATATACTCCAATCTTGTGATTTTATACAAGGCAAAGATCGCACGTGCAAAATGAGTTTTGGCAATCGAATAGCTCGTGTAAACTATCTTACACGAGCGATTCAATACTCGTGCACTATTTTATTCCGGATACAGATTGCGTTTACTGCAAGGGCAGTTCCAAAACCAAAGGTAAAAGCTGCAAGCGCAAAGATTTTCACTGTTTTTGTTCTTTAAAAAAAAATGCTCAAATCTTTTAAAGATCTGTGGAGGGGACCATTCTTTAAATATACATTATTTTGTTTGCCAAAAGCGATACCACTGCATTGAGTCATTGAATTTGGATAAATAGACAAACAAAACAAAAGATTAGTAAAAAGTGATCAGTGAACACATTAGTAAGGGTAAAAGTGTACACTTTGTATATAATTTTAATATATATATTCAATAAATAAAGGTACAAAAATTCTGATATTATCTATTTGAAATATAATAGGAATAAAAAGAATTTGTATTTCAGTGCACTTTGTCATGTATATATATTTATTATTTTCATTTCATTGGCTCTTTTAGATTTCAAACTACAAAATGTCTGAAAGTGAAGTACCAGATGTGAGTATATGTGTATGTAGTTGACAAATTTACTGTAAATGCCCTTTTTATATATACAGTGTACATATCTTTACATCCTGCAAATTTGATTATGGTTTTTGTTTTTAGTGTCCTTTGTGTATGGAAGCATTTGAAATTGACGACATCAATTTTTATCCGTGTACATGTGGATATCAGGTATATAATTTTTCTTAAAAAGTTTTAGAGTAACTTTATACACATTATAAAGTAGTTTCATGCTCATTTTTGAAGAGAAAAACTTGAACTTGTTGTTCTGTATTTTGTGTAGGTATGCCGGTTTTGTTGGCATAGAATAAGAACTGATGAAAATGGGTTATGTCCAGCATGTAGAAAGGTATTAATAAAAAAAATTGTTTTGATTTAGGCGAGACCAATTTAATAAGTTGTTTTTTTTAAATACAATTAAAAAATAAATGTACAAAAACATGAAGTATAAATTAATAATTTTTTGAGAACAACGATTTTCAGTGCAAACTCGTGTTATGTTATCAACAAAAGCAAAAAAGAAGAAGATCAAAGATTATGTAAGCATGATGATGCAAATAAGAATTTCTCCTCTCTTGAATCTTTGATGATTTTCTTTATTTATATTTTTAATACTTTTCTTTTTGAAAATGAACATTGCTTAACAGCATGAATTCAATTTTGGTTGCTGCTGAAGCTGTATTAAGTGATTCTTATTTATTTTTATTTTTATTTCCGACCAACCGACCCACTTTCGTAGTACACTTCGCCCGCACAACAACTAATTAAATTGGTCTCGCCTTAGGTGATGACAACTTAATTTGTTGTTCTACGGGCCTGACCGACCCAAATTTTTGACAAATGGAAAAAATAAAATTATTGATTTTGAATCATGTAAAAAAATTGTTTTACTGTTTTCTTCATTTTGTAAACAGAAACTTTAAAAAATCGAAAAACAATGTATACACAAAATGTACAGACTTCATTATAGTGAGAAAAATAGTATTTTTTAAAGGGATGTCTAGACACTGCACAAAAAAAAATGTCCTTTTATAAAACTAACCTTGATTGAAATAAAAGGAATATTTATTTTTTTACAAAAGCCGACCCTTTAAATATGAAAAAAATATTTTTATTTTACCGACCGACCGACCGACCCTATATATTACCCTTAGAACAATAAATTAAGTTGTCATCGCCTTATTGATAACTTTTTACAATTATTCAAAAAAACAATCATTAAAATGGTAATAAAATTTAGGTCAAAAACTGATTCTGAACTAATGTCTCCTTTTACTTTAGACTTATTCAGAGGACCCTGCAATGTACCAGCCATTATCGCAGGATGAGTAAGTTATTTTGACAATCTGTTACAAAAAGAGTTACAGTACTGTAGTTAGCTTCTACATATTTGTTCTCATTTACCTACAACATTTTTCCTAGACTCCATAAGATCAAAAAAGAAAGAAAACAACAAGAAGTTCAGCAGAAGCAAAAAGCGTCAGATAATCGCCAACATTTATCAAATATTAGGTGATTATATTCTACTTTCTCAATTCTACATAAGCAGAAATGTGAAGTATCTTATTAGCCTTTTAACAGGTAAAGATGCAGTATTTGTTTTTTAAAAATGAAAACAAGAACACTGTACAGTATATATATTTTATTAGTTTTTGTTGGTTTTTAAATATAGCAATCCGTGTATCTAAATATTTTTAAAGACACAAACTTATTTATTTTCAAATCGTTCACAGTTTGAAATTCTTTTTAAAACTATTTTTGTCATTAGGCGAGACCAATTTAATAAGTTGTTGTGCGGGCCCGACCAACCCAATATTTCTGAAATACAAATAAAAAATAAATGTACAAAAATACAATTAGATATTTCATATCAACAAAAACAAAGGAGAAGAATATTAAAGATTAATAATAATATGTAAACATAATGATGCAAATAAGAGATTTTCTCCTCTCAAATCTCTATTAAAAATTTTTATTTATTTATTTTAATACTTTTATTTTCAAAACTAAACATTGCTAAACAGACTAAACATTGCTAAACAGCATGAGTTCAATTTGGGTAGCTGCTGAAGCAAAATATAGCGGCAGTCTTTTAGAATGGAAGTGACTGTTGTATTAAGTTATTCTTGGTCCATTGTTTTAGTAAAAAACCTTGTTTATTTTTATTTTTATTTCCGACCGACCGACCCACTTTCGTAGCAGACTTCGCCTGCACAACAACTAATTAAATTGGTCTCGCCTTACTTTAAATATATATTTTACAGAGTTATCCAAAAGCACCTTGTGTTTGTTGTTGGATTGTCAAATAAAATGGCGGACCCAGAAGTAAGTATCAAAGATAAATCACATTGCTAATTTACCTGTGAGAATAAAATCTTCTGAGTGTCGTTATGGCAATTTATGTCAATCAATTTTGAATTTTGTAGACTATGTACAGTAGTATCAAACAAATACCGATATTTAACTAAACTTCAGATAGAGAAAACAGTGAATTAGAAATTTATTCTGATTTTACATCATGTTTTATGTTTTATGGGTCACAAATTTAGGCTCTAAGATCCTGTTCCCGGGCAATTCAAATTTAAATTTATGATGATCATTTTAATGTGTTTGTGTGCAGATTTATGTGTAATGTTCTTTTCAGCTGCACTGTTACTGCTTTATATTTATGTTTGAAAACTTCTTCTAGGTGTTAAAGAAGCAAGAATATTTTGGAAAGTATGGTAAAATATCAAAAATTGTTATAAATCCTAACACAAACTATGCTGGACCTCAGGTAAAGACCCTTCAATTGTTTTTATTGTACTTCCTAAGACCTGTCTTACTGGCCGAGTGAGATTTCATTTTTCAATCATTCAATCATCTGGTTGAATGCTTTTTCTTATGTGTTTTTTACTTTAATCGAAACAAATCAGTTTCAATAGATATTTTTTGTTTTTATAGGTGGGAAAATACAGTGAAATTTTTTATTTATTCTTTTTAACAGCAAAAAAAAAAGATAAATTGAAACAGTCAAAAATATTTTGTACGTTTTTTTATTAAACCATATTTTTTTTAAACAAACACCTTTTTATGATTGGCCTAAAATCAACAAGGTCAGTTTGAAGATATGTAGTAGTAGTAGTGTGGTATATTTTATGTTGATAGCCTTAGGGCCTTTCCCTAACAAAAGGTTGGGTTGGCCGCTGCATTTACAGTAGTTTATTTTGTGTATTTGATACTATATGTACAGTTTTTGCTAGACCAAGGACAAAATTATAACGTTCGATCACTGGAAAGAGTAAGCGAGGAAAGATAGGGATATGATGAATAGGAGGATATATTTTCAAAGTTTATGGTGTACGATGTATGATGTATTACGGGTAGAATATTGTATATTGTATTGTAACACGGTCGAGCACTACAAAGCAAGATGACTCTACTAGCCTTATGGATAGTCCTAGGGCCTTTAGACGGCCTTACAGTTCTTTCCATGAGGGTCCACAGCCAGTTTTACTGTGCTGTTTTCGTCCAGGCAACAAATTGGCCAGGTTACCATAGTGTCATGCGCCCTCCCCTGGTCCATCCCCCCCAAGCAAACTATTTTCCCCAGGCTACTGTTATGCAAAACTTCCTCACTTCAAATAATATATTGTAATTTTTTTTTAATAAACTATATATATCAGCACACTGTCAGACTTGAATTTGCAGAATTTAGTTTTTTCATGTAAAATAATCTTGGTACCCCAACCGAACCGAAACCGAACCGAAGTCCCCCAGATTTTACAATTCACCCCTCAAGCTAAGGATTTTTTACCTCTCCCCCCCCCTAGCACGACAATTTAAAGAATTTTTTCAGGCATGTGATTTTAATCAAATAAACCACACGTGCAAATCTTCTTCAGGTGTGTGTGGGGCTTGAACAACTACCTCACCTATGTAATTTTTCCTTTTCATTTTGATTTCATCTTTGTTCTAGGGACCTAGTGCCAGTGCTTACATCACGTATGCAAAGGAAGAGGTAAATTAAACGGTTTTTACTTGTCACATTACTTCCTTTGTTTTGAAGGTTGTTTATTTTCGAAATGACTTATTGGAAGATTGCCACTAAAATTTTATAGGTCAAATGAAGGTAAATGAATGAGAATTACATTTGAGTTGATTTTTTCTCATAGGAAGCCTTACACACTATATTGGCAATAAACAATATGCAACCTCCCTTAAAAATCAGGTTTGTTTCATATTCAAGTTTTGAAATATGTATAAAAGAAACACTAAAATAAATGAATTTTAAGATTGTTTGAAAGGATTGAATAAAAAATTTCCATGTGTAAGGAATTTTATTTACAAAATTCCAACAATATTTATTTTTATTTGGAATAAGCAAATTGAAGCTTTTCACTTTAGTGCCAGAAATGTAAAATTTAACGTGTTTATTTTTAATGAGAATAAAATGTGTTTTTTATTGTGTTTTATTCATAATTTTACTAGAATCATATTTCTTTCAATAAATTTATTTAATGGGAACTGTTCTGTTCTTATACAGGGCTTCATTAGGAACAACAAAATATTGCACTCATTATCTACGCAATACAATTTGTCCAAAACAGGTAATGCTATACAGAGTGTCTGTCAAAAACTGGCTCAAAATTTAATAACATAAAAAAATCACTTAATTTATGTTACGAAAAAAAACAATAAAATTTTACAAGAAGCAGAATCTAATTAGTGTTGTTAAGTTGTAACACCTCATGTGTATTTCAAATTAAAACTAAATAACTACGACATGGAAATTACAATCAGAGAAGTAGTACTTAGCCATAGAAAAATAGTTTCTAGTGTTGTATTCAACACGTTAACATAAATCAAATACCTGGCAAGTTTAAATAATTTTTTTGTGTCATTATTTTCAAATCGCTTTTTCTCAGACACTCACAAGCTCTTTCTTTTTTTCCATAGGATTGTATGTATCTTCATGATGTTGGTGACATGAATGCTAGTTTCACAAAAGAGGATATGCAAGCAGGGTAAGATTTCAGCCTACCCTACAATACTCCCATGAGATACAAGCGTTGTAATATCAAAATTTGTATTAAAAGTTATAGCATTTATTTATTTGCATGACTCTAGATTTGATTTCCTGAATGAATAGGACATTAAAAGTCACTAATTGTGCAATTAATGTTTTTTAATGTTTCTTTGATGTTCTGTTGCACTGTCTAGTTAGACTGACATGTATGCATTACACATGAACAACTAATTTAATAGATCATCTGCATACTCAATTTATATATACTTTTAATGATAGAAAAGTTGTTTTAAGCTTTTTCAACATTTATTCTCATTATTTTTAGAAAACACCAAATATTTGAAAAAGATCTACTAGACAATCAAATGTTGTCGGTACAAAAGCAGAGACATGCACACTGTCCAAATCACAATTCTGCAAATCACCAAGAAATCTCTGAAGATTCATCAGAGACAGCTTGGGGAGATGATAGCACAGTTCTTCCTTCAAATGCATCTTGGGCAGCCATCTCTGATGAAAAGGAGAAAAAACCAGACCAGAAAAGTAGAAGCAACTCTGTTACCTCTACTGACTACCCTAATCTTGAAGCAAGTAATAAGGTTTTAGTACCTCCTGTACTTGTATGCAGTGAAGGTAATGGTCAAGTTGAAACAACTGAGGTTGTCACAAATCAACCGGATGTAACTGCTGTCACAGATCATATCCAGGAATCTTCCTCTTCTACAGGTAAGAAGTTTCATCAAGCAAAAAAATGAGCAACTAGTAAAGTTGTTTTATAGCAGACAAGGTCCTTTTCCATGGTTTTTATTTGCAAATTTTGCTGCCAAAAAGTATGGGTAGTAGTGTTTTTAAAATGGTTTCACTATTTTCTGCCGTTTTTTACACACTGCCCAGTATCATTTTTGTAATAGATTTTAAGCACAATTAGATGGGTTTAGGGTTAAATTAGTATGTACAGTATGGCCTGGCAGTGCCGTATCCAGAGTTTTTTGGGGGTACTGTTTTTAATTAAGTAAGATTAGAATATGATTAGAAGCCGACAAAAACATATAAACACCATTTAAAAATAATTAAAGGAGAAATAACGTCTAGAACATTTTTTTGACATAAGTTACGCTTTCAAAAAAGAAAAACATGTCGTTTACAAAAATTTATTTAAAAGTCTGGTTAGCTCTAAAATGAAGGTTTTAGAAAGTCACGTGACTAAATGTGTGACGTAGGAGTTGCGAATACGATTTTCTTCTCACTTAAAGTATAGTACAGTTTTGTGTGTGTTTATTATCGAGTTAACAACATTTTCAAACTTAAATTTCTTTTCGTTTCTTTAAAAAACATTCTTTTATAACAATAGCGTAACTTTTTAAAAGGATTATCATCAAAGAGAAAGTGGAAAAGAAAAAAAGTGCTTTTTAACGAGTGACCTATAAACTATACGAAAAAAATAAACATTTTTGATCATATTCACTTGGAATCCTTATATTCTCAACCCATGTTAATAAAATCAAACGTTTTATGGATAAAGTACGAATTTCTGAATACCCGAGACCTTTAACAAAAAAAAAGAGAAAAAGAAAAGAGAAATAGTCTCACACTGCCGAGCCAAATCTCAATATGAATACTCTGAAAAGAAAATAGTAATTCGCAACAATGACGTCACAAATGACATATTTCATAAACCTTCAAACCCTTGTATCTTCTCAAATACTCAACCAAATTTAATAAAACTTTGCGAGTAGTTATATTTTTGATAGAAAAATCGGTTTATGCAAAAAAATCAATGGTGAAACAACAAAAGATTCCTTTTCTTTTCAAACGTTCGAAAAAGAATATCGAAATCAAAACATTCGATTTATAAGGGTCAGTTTTATTCTTCTGTTTCATCATCACCTTTATTATAAGACTTCATTAAGTACAAAAGTCTTTTTTGAAACAATGCAAGTTTATGTTATCATCGCTGGAACTTCTTTTGAATAGTCATTTGAGCTACAAGCGTAAAGATAAACAAAACGACATTATGAATTTTACGGTTTTATTTATTTGCACTGGTAAACGGGATATACTCTGCTGATTAACCAATCAGAACGCATATATTTTTTGACCTAATGATAATCATAGATATTTTGGTTGGAAATTTTTGGAAAATTCAAAATTCCTCCTTGAATCTCCTGCAATACTCCTTGAAAATGAAATCAGGAAGATTATGGGCACCATGCAACAAATAAAGAATACCTATCGATCTATGTCAACAACTTTAATTCCCAACTCTTCTTGCTCCTCTTTTCATCTTACCTAGAAAGTTGTATTGAATGGTTTTGTAAAATGTTTAGATTGGAAAACAGAAAAGCAAACTGAAGAAAAGAAAAAGCAGAAAGTTGTTGACCTTGTAGAACCGTCACCTCCTCCTCCGGTATCTGTACCACCACACATCAATGAAGTCACTTCCACTACTACTACTACATCTACTACTACAGTAACAGTTGCTTCTACTACAAGCAGCTATCAATGGCCGTGTATGAGTGATTTAGGCCTTAGTGACCTTACAATACTGACAAGCGATGATGAATTAGGTACGATGCTTAAAAAACATCTATTATTATAAAGAAACTTCCTTTCACCAGGAACTAAATTGTTCGTAGTTTTGGGGGTCTTCTGCAAAAATTAATACCTGTGAAATGCAAATTCTGTCATCTGCAAGCATGAATTGTTCATAAAATTTCTTGGTATTTTCTGAATGTATTTCAAAAAATGATTTAAATTGATTTTCAAATTTACCCAACGTACATAGCCAATGTTGCTCCCAATATAATTGAAAAGTCTATAAAATTTTTTTAAGAATGTATTTTTAAATGATTACATTTTTTTAAAGCATGAATCAACTAAAACGAAACATACGAGTAAGAAGTACTTTATCTCTGTTTTTAGGGTTCGATCCATTCAAAGAAAGTAAGACAGGACTAGAAGATCTTATTGCAAGTGAGCGGAAACAAGGCTTGACTAAATCCGAACAAACACCTAAACCAAGTTTTAGCTGGGATTCATTTTGGCCAACTGCAACAGCCAATTACAGAAATAATGTTCCTCCTCCAATGATGGCGAACTCCTCTTATTCTTTGTTCGGTTGTAAGTTTTTATATATTAACTTCTTATTTCAAGTTGTTTAGTACAGTGAACCTGAAAAAAATAAAATCAAAACATTTAAGATGTAATGGAGTAAATCCATTTTTTTCACCTCTGTATACTGCTTTGGATTGAAATAGTTTACCACAAATTTTATTAGGGATGATTTTAACAGTAATAATTTCTGTGGCAATAATGTATCTTTTTTTGATGATTCAGCTGTTCAAGCAATGTCTCAAAATCAGATGCGCCCAAATGCTCCAGTTAATCCTTACAATATACCAAATCCAAACTCGACGCCAACGACTTTACATCAGAATAATCCTTCACTGGTGCAGAATCCAAACATGTCTTTTCCATTCCGTTTTACTAATCCACAACAACAACAACCTTCACCACAACACCCAATGGCTGGTCAATTTCTACATCAATCTCCAAACAGGATTGCAGCAGGACAACAACCACCACCACCACCGGCCCCTGGTAACTTTGGTAGTAGATTTCCTTTTATGCAGTCACCAATCAATTCCCTTCACCAGCAGCAGCATCCAACAATAGTATCTCTGAACACCAGTACCTCAACCACTTCGTCAACAGTCACTAGTACAAATTCTTCCTCTTCCTCAACTGATAAAAATTGGCAGGATGGACTCCGTGCTCTCTTACCAAATATTAATATAAGCTTTGCAAGTAAGCCATTGTTGTTGTTTTTCCTTCTTCAATTTCCTTTTTTTGTTTTTGAAATTTTCTCAAGGCAGACGAAGATATTTTGGGTCAAAACCATCTTATCAAAATCAATATGTTAACTCTTTTGTTTGTATCAATTTTCAGCAAATTGGAAAGAAATGGATAATCTAAATTCATTGTTATCGCCATCAGAAAAAGTCACCACACCACAAGAAGAACAAGAAATTGAAATAAAACTACAACAAACACAACCTGAGGTGGCAGTCAAACCCACCACACCACAGCAGCCACACTCTTCTTCTCTCATATCAAGTGTTGCCAGTCCACCACCAGGATTCTCACTCCTCACTAATTATGAAAATAAAGTCAAAGAGCCATGGCCAGAAAAAGGTAAAAGAAATGAGAATTTGTATATCCAAATATACTCTATCAAATATATAAAAATCAAGGAAAACTACCTGGTTCTTACAGAAATTTGTTGGACGTCTTTTAACTTGGAAGTGTAAAAAAGAGAATATTTCTGTATGTATGTTTACAAAATTGTTTTTCAGAGGAGCAACAACAACAACAACAACAACAACAACCACGCATACCAGCACCTCCACCAGGTTTTCATGCGACTGCTGAACATTTTACTAGTCCAAATACACCAACATCATCAGTGGAAACCATTCCTACTTCAGTTGATACAAAAGGTCTGTTGGGAATGGTTTCTCCTTCTGAAACTGAACTGACACCCATACCTACTAATACCACTGCGCAACTCTCAAAAAGAAATTCACAAATCTTAGGTGACGATCCGAGCGTACTATGGTCCAAAGTTCTTTCAGGTAAAAAAATATTATTATTTTTATTTATACGAATATTTATACAGGATAAAACCATTCGAAAATAAGTACAATATTTACAATATAATATACATTATATCTGTTCTCCCATGGATCCTTTGAAATGAAAATGGATGTACTATTTCAGGGTTGTCACGCCCCCTCAAAACATTTTTGAAAAGTGTCTCCTTTATAATAGCGTAAGAGAATTCTGTGAGCCACTAACACTGGTCACACATACCACCCGTTTTGGAGCTGCTTCTTTTAACCCAAAATAAAACCAAGGAGAAAAGTTATCCGTTCTTACAACCGTCAAATTAGTGTTCAATGCAATGTATTCGCACCATTGACGTCAAACAAAGAATCAAAGTCGCGCTGCTTTCTTTTTAGAACGCTGAGCGATGGATGGGGCACGGTATTAAAAGCGCGTAGCGCTCCTGTTTTATTGATTTTGTTTTATGACACAAGCAGTGTACATTTGGAGCCTTCGACGCTGCATTAGCAGCTAGTCCTCTATAATCCTCTCCAAAAGAAGTCAGTGGTAAACCCAGACATGTTTTGATACTGTTTGTACGGTATGAGCTCCCAAAAAAATGCGCCCAATTATATAATTTTTATCTACTGTATACAGTACAGTAAGAAATTGATTACATGGAAAAGCCAGTTTGGTTCATGCGGTTCTAGAATTTAAGTATCTCTGTCAATGCCTTTTCCAGTGTTATTGATATCAAAAAAAAATTTTGCCTCCCAGTCTGAAACGGTATGCCCAAAAAATCTCTGGGTTCGCCACTGGAAGTAGTATTTGGAAGGTCAAAAAGTCTCCTCTTAAATGACTAAAAAAATGAGTGACGACCCTTCCATGAAAGTAGAAGCTCGATTCATCATCTTAAAAATGAGCCAAGAAAAATGTCATACAAATATTAAAGACAACTTTTTTTTTGATTGCCCTGTCTTAACTCGGCAATATTTAGAAAACTTCAGTCAAGCATCAGTACTTGAATGATGGAGGTAGATTTTTGCACAACTTCTAAATGTGTTTTTCGACTAGCTACGTGTATCGTGATAATAATTCGATTACTTGACCTTTTTTTTTAGATAAGGCGAAAAGAGAAATAGAAACAACAGCTATGCTATTTCCACTCCCCGGTGAAACTGTAGACCAGGTAAATATAATTCCTGTGTACTTCTTCTCATACATGATTCCAGCCTGCAGATAGATTCATTCTGTCCACTGATTCTGTCCATTGATTTACCACTTAAATTTTGAGACCAACTGGAATCATATGTCCTCTGCAAACTGGCTACTATGTACTTCTACAGAGATTTCATGTGGATAGCCTTACTAACCTTTACACGACTTTTCGGTTCTTTCCAGAAGGGTCCACAGCCAGTTTTACTGACACTATTCAATTATCGTCCAGACGAGCAAATTGGCCAGGTAACAGATCCAATTAATGCGGACAAAGCTACATTTTTCAGATCTGATCTCCAGTCAGAGCGACCTGAACTGGTACAAGACAGACTCGCCTATCGAGAACGTTCTACCAACTGAGCAACCCGTCTATATTTTTGGGTGGGTGGGCAGAGTGAGATGGCTACGATCTTCAACATAATTTATTCAAAGGATGGAGGTTTCACAACATTACAAAACCAAACTCCCTGCTTTTAGTTAAATTGATATTTATTTATTTTAAATAGGCTTTGAACTCAGCAAATTTGCCTTCCACCCCACCTCAGTCCATTCCTCAAAACCCACACATGATGTCTTGGAATAGCGTTGTCAGTGGTAACCAATTTGGAAAATCGCCAACCAGCAGAGATTTTATGGAACCGTGTACTGTGAACATCAATAATCCATCTTCTGAAAAGGATTTTAAAGAGGCGGCTAGTAGTAAGCCACAAAAACCTTCTCCCATCTTTGGAAACCAACAAAAACATGCGGTCAAAAAACCAACAGCCCACGTAAAACCTTTGAAATGTAGCCCTCCAACAGATGGCTTTACCATGGTCCATAATTCGTCTTCTTCAACATCGTCACGTCAACAACCCACTGCCGTTAACGGGCACGTAAACATGGGTTCTAGAGTGTCGGAATTGGATGATTTCAGTACGGACTTACCGATACCTGGTAATGTAAATGTCACGGCAAATGTTGTCAGTAGTTTCATTGACTATCCTTCGGTAGCTCAAGCAGCCAGCAGTAATGCCCTGGGGAAAGCCGGTGGAAAGAAGAAGAAAAAGAACAAGGGAAAAGAACAAGTGGCAGTAGTAGCTGTCGAGGTAATTTATTATTGTCTTGGAAAAAACTATTTGTTTCGCCTTTAGTTGACAAAGGAATTTCGGCAAAAAGTGACGAAACTGTTTCAAGGCGATGGTTTATCCGATTTGTTTCGCCCGGTAAGGTCATTCATTTGAGATGCTTCAATTGGCGCTTATTATTTTTAAGTCAACCCAAATGAAATAATTTTGAAAAAAACCCTTCTGTTAGTTCTTGTTAATCTCTACACTACAAAAAGAGTACCAAGTACCAGGATTGATTATGGTTCAACGGTACGCAGGCACACATTTTTCAAAATGACAAAACTTTTAAACTGTTTTTCTCCCGCAAATCGTATTTTGCAAAGCATCAATGGATTGTGTATTATTATTATTATTATTATTGAATTTTTATACAGGATTAAAACACTTCAGTATGCAATTGTACTGCTATAAATGTGTGTCCTGTAGCCTTTTCCTTTGTTTTATACCTAGCTATGATAACTATAAATGTTTGTTAAGCATATCAAACTCTATTATTCTTGGTAGGTTGTCGTTGGATTTGCAACTAATAATACTCAACAAGATAAAAGGATAGAAGAAGAACGTCCAAAGAAAGGCAAGAACAAGAAGAAGAATAACAAAACCTCTCCACCATCACAACGCAAAAACAATGAACCAAGTGCCATTGATAAGGCGGATTTACAACAAACTATTCGCATATTGAAAAGTGATGCTTCGTCTACACATTCACAGTCACAGGTACGGAAAACATAAACAAGTCCAGAAGGAAATTTAAGTTGATAATTTTTTGCATGCAAATCTTGAAGTTTTCGAAAGTGGCATTTTGCAGTGGTAGAAACATTAAAATTCGTGTGATTTGCATTGCAATATGGGATCAAATGAGCCTATGATTCACTTTTCTCGGCTAATTTCATATAATGCAATGTTACAAAACGGTATCCTTGTCCACTACTGTGCTACCACATGGCATACAGCGGCCCCTCATTTACTGAAAAAACTGCAATCCATCTGTAACAAAACAAAAATGCTCTCCAATCACGTTAACGATATCAACGTCAAGGAACGTTTAAAGCATGATCTTGTCATATTATCGTTTAAAACAATCAACAACATCACTCCAGCTTACATCAAACACTTAGAGTTGGTCTCAACAAAACATGCATATAATACAAGACAGGCTGCTGCTAATAACATCTCTCACACTCATTCTATCAACAAATTCTGCACTAAGTCAATTAAGCACGGAATCCCACATCTGTGGAATAATCTACCCAACGACATGAAACTAGAAACCAGTCTGGTCAGATTTAAAAACAAATGTAAAATCCGTTTCCTAACTTAACTTTTAACCTTTCTGACTGTTTATATTTACTTACTTACTTAAAAAAAATTACTATTAATAAATTATTAATTTTATAACCTTTAATTTCCCCCTCTTAATCATATATTTTATACAGTGGCCTCCAGTGAAAAAAATCAATCATATATTATTATTAAATATTTCCCGCAGGAGTAATATATGTTCAAACCAGCTTTTTCCGTCATCATCATCCGCCAGAAATGGTGGGTAACTTTGCCGAACACAATTTAGCGCTAAGCGGTTGTGTTCCGTAAATTAGCATTCATAAATGGTAGTCCTAGTTGTTGAGTGGATCACACGACCCTTCCCACCCACCAACCATAACGTGTTTTGGGTACGTTTGGCAGTTTGGTTGTTTGGTAGTGTGGATGGATGAGAAGCATTGGAAGAGTTGAAGTTTAGAATCTTTCTTCACAAACTTTTCAAGTCAACAGTAAAACGTATTTACCTTGATTTGCAATGATTGGACTCTTTCCATATGTTGCAATATAAAACTTTGTCTGTTTGTTGTCTCTGGTTGTTGTGGATGGATGGATGGATGGGGCTGTGGCTGTGGTGTGGGCTCATTTTTAATTTTTTGGCTTATTAATAGGGTGGGAGCTTATTTGTCTTACTGTATTTGAGGGGCCAGAAAATTATTGAGTGCTGTGTGAATGTAAATAAAGTAGTTTAATATAGGTATACACTACCGGCGGGGCGGACAGTCTAGTGTTTGTCTTCTGATGTAAACATAAATATATAAATATTCATGACATGTTGTTTGGCTATAAATAGTCTCGGACAACACAATATCTGGTGTGTAAAATTGGAGGAGACCCATGGTCGGACACCAGACTTTGTGCGGCATATTACTTATGCGGCATTGATTATTTTAAAATTTATTTTGCGCCAAAACATTTTTGGTCCAGTCCGTCATTATAGGTAAAACAAGAGCAATGCTGAACATTGCCTGAGGACTAGGGTTCTTTTCTGTAATTTCTAATAAAGGCACTAATTAAATTGATGGCCATGCAAAGTAAGTTTTGCAGGGATTATATATTTCTGCTACTGTGTCAGTCTTCTCATTAGACGCAAGGGATCACTATCGCGTAGGCAGACACACACGCAAAAAGAATTCACCTCACCAGTATATTATAACCTACGCGAGCAATATCGCTCAGGCACTGTTTTCCTTAAAATGGGAAGGTACAGCTGCTGTATATATTTAGAAAAATTTAAAATTTATTGACGCCAATTTGTAGAATATTTACTTTAATTCAGGTATTTTGGCGCAGTTAATTTAGCGCAGGGCGGTAATGGCCATTTTGACGTGTATATTACTTTGAACACTGAGAAAAAAATTAATTTGGCTTGCAGATTTTATTTTGCGCAGACCCAAGTTTAGAAAATTTTAGGAAGCATTTGGGACAAGAGCAAGATAATGATGAACATCAAATAGCCTTTTTTATCAAAAAAGAAAACAATAATCTACTATTTTTTTCATTTCATTTTCATTTTCATTTTGGTGATTTGAAAAAAAAGGATTTTATATGACGCAGCTAGGAAAAAATTTAAGTCAACGCAGATTTAATTTGAAACAAAATTGAAATTGAGAACGGTCAGCTACTTACATAGCAGACAAAACCAAAAAAATCTTTCATTTTTTTTATTTCAGATTCCAAACCTATTTTTGCCTTCAAAATTACCAAATTTAGCCTATACATTTTTCCAGTGATAATCATTTTCACGTTTTTTAAACCTCTATAATTTGTCGTTTGTTTTGAAATACCAATTGCATGTTTTGCGAATTGTAGAGGAATATCATATCTTGTTACTTTTTATTATTAATGCTTTCGATCTACATGGAGAATGAGTTTTTTGGTCGTCATTTCGATTTCACAGGCGATTCTTATAGCCAAATTTCTAAGAATTCTTAATTCTTAATTCTTAATTTTATGTTCTTTTTTCTTACAAATCACAGTTTTTTGGATACACTCTTTATTAATGTTTTTTTTTTTGCAGAATCAAATTTATAGGGAAGGTTTCTATCTCCCTTCTTTGAAGTAATAGGAAGCTGTTTACTAAACATTTTCTTTTTAATGCAGGCTGTCGCTGGGAGTTCCAACGCCTCACCAACACATGATCATGAGATTGTTAGCCGTTTAACTGAATCTACCGAAAAGTTGTTGAAAAATGTATTGTTTGAAACTGAAGCTATCAAACTCAATACTGAACAAATTTCAAAAGACTTAAAAAGTGCTTTGGAGAAATGCAAGGTACATTACGTTTACATTTCAGATTTGAGTACCTCAAGGGTAGAAATTTCGCTAATTCTCACCAAGCTAACCACAGTGCGCATTATGTGTTATCCCATAATGTGAATGTGAAAGTAATACTTAACCGATTCGTTTTGTCTTTGTTAACTCTTTCTTAGCTCGCCGTTATCCCATAGTGAAAACCAGGCCTTAACGTCGACAAGTTCTGTTCTCACAATAAGTTCACTTTTATTCTGCCCATTTTTAACAATAAACAAGACAATAAACCTCTATTGTGCATTTAAATTGATTTTGCCGAATTTTCATTATTTCGAAGAAAATTCCCTTGAGTTTGCATCAAGAAAGTCAAATATTTTAAGAATTTAATTTCAATTTATTTTACCTTAGGAATCTTCTTTATCTCTTTCTGACCTGGAAAAGATAAACCTACTCCTTACACCTGGTAAGATTACAAACAGTGAATTGGATGATTCTGACCTCGTGGATACCAGTGATCTCGAACGACAAGTGGAGTCCGCGCGGCGAGAGGCGAAGATGTTGGAGGCCCGCTTGAATGACGTAATCCGTAAAAATATGGCAAGCGAACTGGAAACGTTAAAGCGAAATACCAAGTCATCGTAAATGTAGAACGCACAACAACATTAGAAAGAATTTTTTGCCCTTTTTTTGTCTGACCAGTATTATAGTATGACCTTTATTTGAAAACAATATGGTTTCTATTTTTTCTCTCTATCCGATTGCTGTTACGAACACATAAATCTGAAAAGTCGGCTTATATTTGCTCTGTTCCAAGCCTTACAGTTACATCCTTCCTGCAAAGAACAACTTGTCCACACCGGAAATGGTCGATATAGTACCTACTTTCGAACAAGTGGTTTTAACGAAATCATTTAAATAAGGCCCCATGCTGGGACTACAATCTAAGTTTAACGGTCTTTTTTTCGTCAAACAAGTCATGAAGCGGCAAAGTTTGATTTGCTCCAAAGACCCTGGGTACTAGGTTAATGAAAATATCGAGATTCATCATCGTTGTCAAAAGACCAAGGATCTAAATAGGCTCAAGGTTCCTCATAGTAACGTGCTAAATTCGCATTGGCATCAACTCCAGTTATTTAGAACTTTTGGCGCAACTAAATTAAGCATTTTCAAAAAATAAAATCAATATATAAGGGTTACGCCCATAGGAACACACTCCTATGTTCGCCAGCGAAAAATGTGGTGACTTTTAAAAAT